>JABASC010004899.1:0-11067 GCA_019776185.1 Plutomurus gul
CTAGCCTACCAGAAAGTATACATCGATGACCTCGTTCACGGGAATACTTCCTTGACGAAATAACTGATAACATTCAGCATGAAATAGTGTGCGATCTAATTGAGGAGAACATATGAAGCGCCACTGCAATTGCGAAGACTGGAATGAATGTCGACATATAAAGAAAACAGTGATGCAGTTTATGAACAATGCAAACTCCAAAGTTTTGAATAGGATTCCGGTTTGGAGAACGTTCCAATGCTTATTTTTGCATAGTCAGAGTCAGGCTTTTCAAAAAGTTATCACTATCTCCGGGTACAGCCTGTATAGCATTGGTCTTACCAAGGGTGTGTTCAACACACCACAGTAGGACACAATAGTCCCTTTAGAAATAGTACCAGGACACAATAGTCACTTTAAAAATAGTACCTGTAAACATAGATGGCCGACGATTATTTCCCGAGTAAAGACCCCCGAAGAATGGAGAACCGCCGCTGGTGCTTGAAGACATTTTAGATTGTAAATGATGTGGAGGATGCGACTTCCGGTAAATTAGTGACGATTTAACATGTATATATTATTTTTGTAGTTTTCAGTACATTAATTATTAGGCAAATGCTTTTGTCTTTGGATTGAACTAAGGCCTACGGCTGTAAGGCTACTTCAAATGTGATTGTATTCTGTACAGGTGGATTTTGCAAATCATGGAATAAATAGCTTTGAAATTCTTAGGAATATTTGTGATGTTGGCTGCATTCGGTGTGCCAACAGAACGTGCGTTGGTGTAAAAATAACATTGAAGTAACGGTGAGGAAGATTATCTTGTTGTCACAAATTAAGGAAACTTTGTCGTTGCATGTACAATTGTTTTAGCTACTAAGGCAGGCGGTGGCTACGAGTTTATGGAGCAACAAAATTGGTAGCAGTAGTCAAAGAATCAATATAATTATTGTTGCGGCTGTTTTTCACTATCAAAAAGGCTGCGTTTTACCACATTAGGAAAGGCAATTCTTGGAGCTCAACTCTGCGTCGCGTAAATGTCTGCAAGTTCAAATACAATGGACAAAAATGTATTATTTTCACTACTCATTATAATTACTTTCGCGATTTGGTACGTATGTGACAACGACAACATAATTGTTAGCATTTAATTGCTTCTACTGCTGATTTTTTTTATTATTTGCGATTTATAATTTTGCTAATCGAAATCTTGATGGTAATAGTATCACCCACTATACTTTCCGTGACATTTTGTGTATTATTGTCATTATTGTGTTTAATACAGCATTATTGTAACTCCGTGGGCAATTCTTGTTACCCTACCTTATTCGTGTGTGGTCTAACATTAACTTAATTATCATAATCGAGCAAGTTTTTCATGCTGTATAAGTATCTTTAGCTACCTAATGCTAACTGTAATAATCGATATGTTTGCTCTAAATACACAACTCGGGGAAAATCAATCGATTGAAACCTGATACAACTACTCGTACTACAACGTTATTTATTAGGACTGTCCGTCGCACTCTGTACTCGTTACATAAAAATTCCGATAATTGCGCAAATGAGATATTCGTCGTTGTCTTTAGCTACTCATCATCCTGCATACTTATACGCACCCAAGTACATTTCTTGGACGAATGCATACAGATTGTGGCCATACCTTCGAGTAAGTAAATAATCTGAATTAAATTGAAGTCAACTCAATTTGCAAGATAATTACATGTGACTGTGGGATTGGAAATGATAAAGGCAACCAAGAGAATAGTAGTACTACTACTGGTAGATGTTGGGGCTTTAAAGTCATTATATTCTATTGGTTTGCTGTACACAACAACATTGCCTTGTGTGAGTTAACATTTCCAAAGTCACTTCTTCCTTTATAGTTTGACTCGGCTGCTGGCAGTTCAATCAAGTCTGTTCTCTGTTTTGCTGTGCTGAGTTTAGAAGTTTAGAATACATAGATCCTCTCTATACTAAATATAAGTATATCTGTATATATCTATAAGTATATATATATATATCGAGTGTAATAGTCGCTGTGACTATTAAGTGGTTGGGGATATGAGCTTGACTTTACCTTACTTACCACACTTACTGTATAAAGTTGCCTATCGCCTACACACATATGCACTACGTACTACCCAACTACTATTTACTGCACAGTCAGACTACAACACAGGCACTTCCATACCTAATCGAAATGCTTACTTTTTGATACTGGGTCGGGGTCTCGTACTGATACTTGCTGCGTGTGTAAAAGTTAGAGAGGTGATGTGGAGCTCTAGCTATATACATACAAACAGATAGTAAAAGGAAGACATTGTAGCACAAAAATACACTCCTCTATTTCCACATCTCTCTCTTTTTTGTTGCAAATGCCCTGATAATTTTTGTTTGTTTAAGTTAACTTAAGGATGGAATCTCTTCAAAACGTAAAACTCCCTTAGCACTCCACACTAGACTCCTGTCCTGCACTTCACTTACTGTACATTAGAACACACGACGACACGATTAAATGATGTTTCTGTATATATGTACTGTATAGTAGTGTGCGGAGCAGAATCTTTCATAGAGAGCTAAATTGTCCTGCCAGTTGTAGAATAGTTGTCTTGTGTCCTGTCCTGTCCCACTACAAATACTAAAATCACCTACTTGCTTGACTTAACTCTACTGTCTGTCTGTCGCCTAGTTTACTGTCGTTACACGTATTGCATGTCTTCATTTCACCAACAAAATAAATATAATAGCTTGCAGCAGTATACAATACAACTTGTATGAAGTGAACGATGAATACACCCGAATGTAGATAGTAATTCTTGTGTGTGCACATACACAAAACAAAAATATGAAATGAATACTAAATCGTTTGCCAAAGACAATGAGCTATTTTAATTTAAATAAAAATGTAAGCATTAAATGACACAGTCAGTAAACAAATAATATTTGAATCTGCTGGTCCAGCCCTACTTGGACCTGAACTGACAATGAGTCTACAACAAACTGATAGTTTACAAATAGCACTATACATACCTAAAACTGACGTACTAACTAACTAACTAACTAACTACGCACACAAACAAATATATGATCACATACACACGAAATGTTGAGCAATACAGTAAATTATGTACTTGGAAATATTTAGGCCACTAACGACAGCTTTACAATCTGCATGTTTTGTATTTACGAAAAAATGTTTATTAAGGTCAGCTAGCGACCACTAAAATATTTTTAAATGTTGACTGGCCACTAGGGGCTTACGTAATTGTATTACTAATCGATTTCATTGTATTATAAATAATACAGTTGGTATTTTGACTGGCAAAAGTCAATAAATTCCACACACAGTAATTAAATTCAATTAGAAAGGAAACGGCTCTGGTGGTGTTCTAACTGGATTAAATGTAGGAATTGGACAGAGAGTGCACAGCAGAACCTCACCAACCATGTTAACTGTGTGTAGCTGGCACAAATGGACTAATTTGCTTAAAAACTCAATTTTCCTGTAGGTTTCCGAACGATTTCTACAGTGAACCGTTTTTGTGACTTGTCTATTATAAGGAATTGTATTAGAATTATGGAAATATGTTACGTACCGTATTTACAGGTATTTGTGGAAATAAATACCTTCAAGTCAAGTCCTTCAACGTATAGAAAGGCTTGTGAAGGCTAGAAATGTCCTATCCTTTTGATTGCTGCAACTCGACTGATTGTGAGGTAGGAGGAAAGGAAGGGGACGGACAGTCAGTCGCACTAACAGCTAAGGCGATATGGAAAGATACGAAATTTTTTAACTATTTTCCTCTTGGTCTGTATTTGTATCTTGACTTGACTTTGTGTATAGTATTCCTATCTATATTCTATTGTGTACTCGTGTAGTAGTACTATGTGTGTATGTGTTTTGTGTGTGTAGCTTTCTCGAGCCACTCACTGCACTGTTGTGCTTGTGTATACAGCATGCGTTTAAATCTCCAGTCGATTAACTCGAATTCACAGACTGTATTTTGGATACTTTCGCTTTTGTGTGTACGTATTTTACGTGCACTGCACGAATGTACTGTATTGTATCTGTACATGTACAGCTGAATAATTGTCGACTTGTTAACTTGGGGTTAAGTTATGCAGAAGTAGGTGAGTAGATAAGAAATGGATTCTCTGTGTATGATTCTCTGCTCAACTGCTCTATTGTGCTCTACCGAATTTGCCTTCTTACTTTACTACACATGATACAAAGTAGTGGTGTGGTAGTAGTAGATCTTTGTGGGAAAGGTGCTTTGCATATTGTTTTTCTACTTATCTGTCCCCTTTTTTGCTGCGTAAACCATATTACTACTATGTGAAATAGTATTAGCAAGTCTAATATTTATTTCTTGCATCGCAGCGTTGCAATTACTTGATATTTTAATGTTATACGCTACATGGTAGCTACTACTGTGCTACTATCTGAAGCAGTAATGACGGCTAGCATTGAGAAATGCAATCTATACAAGGAATTCATACTACAAGTGCTTCATACATATATGCACATATTGTATGTACACGTACATATTTTATTGATGATAATATAGTATGGCTTTGACAGGGCACCCGTATACACACCATTATTACTATGTCGTTATGACATGAAATGAGACATTATTTTCTGTACATCCTTACACATTATAGTATTCAATGTTGCACTTTATTTGTTTAGATACAGGATACACAAACAAGACAGTATAAATCTTGTATTTATAATATTAAGTATGTATACAATAAAATATGTGCGAAGGTAGGCAAATAAATTTGTATGGGTGGCTTCTTGTGTTCGATGTTTTCTTCTCAACCTTTAACTTCTTGTAAATCTTGAGCATCAAAAGTCAAGGCTAACACTTTGTAATGTTAAGTCTTCAGTGTTAATTAGTATATGGATGATGATTTATAACTTGGCCACAATTAACTAGTGATATGTACGTGTGTGTAAAGTGTGTGGTGGTCATGCTACGGCATTTGTGTACTTCCAGTCAGTGCTACGGAACGTGCACTTTCTTCACAAATACAACAACACACTGTCACTATCACCGCGTAGATGTATTGAATAAATATTTAAGGATTGTGTTAGTTTACTACATTCGTATCAGAAGCAGAAGTTCATCGCACTTTCGACATTCATTTTCCTTGTTCAGTCAGCACTGACTTGATATACTTATGTTATGTATTTATTTAAATGTATGTATGTATACCGTAAGGCATGAAGGAGGCACGGTTGAGGTACACTTTCGGTAAAGGTAAAATTGTCACAAGTTATACATCAGTATCACGCTTTAATGCAGTGCATGTACGTACGCAGAGCACGCACTTATGCAGTAGGTAGGGCTGTGAGGTAGGGCTGAGTAGCTTGTAAGTGTAAATTGTAACATTTTGGGGATAAATAAATAGAGTTAATCTGACGATGACGAAGCGATTACGATAATAATTTCAGCCACACTTATTTATACAGCAGGATGGACATTAGGTCGTACCTTTGGTAAAGAGTTGGGAGTTATTCAGTAGAGCACATTTGTGTAGTAGCATTGGCTAAGAGCAGCCTGCTATGTATGTACAGGGTGTTTCATAACTGAAACACATTGGGGCAGCGATTAGGGTTAATTTGTCTATACAAAGGCTCACAGAAATTAATAACGATCACAAGGCAGAGTGTAGAAATTATTTATAGTTACTTTTGTCGCGCAGCTGTTTCTTACATAATATTAAACTTTAAATGCATTTTTAGGTTAACTATTAGTACCGCTACAGTTTTGACTTTAACAGATGCGCAAAATATTTTGTCGAGTAAACGTAAGATTAAGAATACAATTTTTATTATATTGTGTTATAATTAGATATACAATAGGTAGGCAATAGTGAGTAAAATGTATACTAGCAAGGGCAGCATGGAGTACTCATGTCGAAAAGTAAATGTAAACAGGTATACAATATGTACAAGGTTGTGTCCACTTAAGGAAAACGAAAAGGGACAGGCAGAGGCTAACCTGCAGTATTGGGATATTGATGCAGACTGCTGAAAATGTGGGTCTAGCACTTTGGCACTGGTCAGACCAAAATTCAAATTATTTTGGCATTTTATGTTAGTTTACTGTAGAACCTTTTGTAGTGATATGAAGTCTTGAAGATATGACCATAAAGGCGATATGGTCAATTGGCTATATATTTGACCTGAATGACCCCCGCCATTTTGTTTAAAAAACCGTGTGCCCATTGCCAAAGACTGAATACAGTTTTATCTAAAACTGACCACTATGTTACTTTACTGTTATGGGGTGATACATTGGCTGGTTTGATGCAAGGTTACAAACTGCAAAGTTTTGCTTAATGGTGAGTGTGTGTTGCGAACATTTTGGTATTTTTTTCTGAAATGCAAATTCAAATATTTCGGCTGCCTTCGTTTGCCCGGATGAATTTGCAGGAACTTGTAGTAGAAGTATCATAGGCTTCCTGGGTACAAGAATGGGTGACCTGCTTTGGGGTAGGGGGGACAAAGTGTTCACATATTGAAGAAACGCATCTACTTGTGGGGTCATATCTCGGGAATGAATGCATATTTTTGCACCAATCTACGCAGAAATGCTGCTACTGATGCCAGTTACAACCTTTACGAGAATTAGTTAAATGTGACATTGTCGTGACCCCGGTGACCTCAAAATGTCCGGGTCACACGTAACTGAAGCTGATATCGTAAAGTTTCACATTATTCGATTCGTCTCATGAAGACGTATATCATATGTCATGCCATTTGGAATCAGTTGGACTTTTCGAACAACTTTCTGAATTTCCGGACACTGAATTGCACGCTTCTTATAAATGGAGGCTGCACCTATCAATTCAAAGTTGCCGGTGCTCCATTGTTCCTTCTTAATCTGCAATACTGACCTCCCTCGAGCGCTAAGGTAGTATTGCTGGTAAGAAAGAAAAAATTGGAGCGCCTACCTACAACTTATTACATTGATAGGTGCACTCTCCATGTATAAGAAGCCGGCAATTCTCTTGGGAATGTCACAATAACCAATAAGTAGAATTTATTTTGACAAATGAACAAATAAATTCTACAACCAATGGATCTTAACATGTTCCACCTTACTTGTATTACTGTCTACTAATTCTAATTCCGACTGCAGCTGAAGCATAATAATGAGTGATTTTTGAAAAACATATTAATTCAAATATGTATCAAAAATATTCGTGTACAAACTCTTGCATTGGAACAGTATAAGCACGTATTATATTATCATTTAAACCTTTAAGCCACTTCAGCCAGATGAAATTCTGAACATTTTTTTAATATTTAGTAATAGTTAGTATTAATGGCTCCCAATTAGTCGTAATTATGCCATATATATTTAATTGTTGCCATTCTTTCAACGATTTTTCGATGACACGGAAAGAATTATATTAAAATTACAATGTTAAATTCATCTTATTCATTGCTAACAACTGTACGTACTAATCCTTGTATGTAATTGAGTGTGTGCTAAATGACACGATTACTTTTGTATCTATGGATGATTACTAATTGAATCGAAAGAACCAGCATAATTAATCGAGACTCATCATGTTACTCTATGCATAGTTATCTAGTTTTCCTCGACTTCTAAGAAATGATTATACATACGCTACGTTATAAAAAATCTGGAACAATAATAGCAACTTAAGGTGGCAGCGTTTTAAAGCCAAGATACCAAAAAATGTCTCGCGGAAACAGTTGGTGACTCTGAAAAATATTTTCACCACTGAATCCTGATGTAGGCTTACACTAATCAGAGTGATAGCAGCATACATACTTCATCAGTTAATCCCCATGCAAGCACAAACATTACTGTCTAATGCAAAGCGCATACAATATACACACACCTTATAGAACATAGAAACAGTTTACTGTATCGTTGTGGATTGATCAGTGGTAGCTTTATTCAAACCCACTAAAAGCAATCACAGTATCTTAGCATTCAATGACAGCAACAAGCACAATGCTGACAATCTGACAATAGTCTATCGATCTAAAACAGGCTTGCTTAATAAATAGGTCATCCTAAAGCAAGGCGAGTATACCGTCACATCGCATACTGGTATATCGTGTGTACGCGATCGTAGCGTGTGCATAGGTACTCATTACAATATAATATTATCGTTTAATTTAACTACAATTCCAAATAATAGCCATCTCAGCAACGCAGTTGAATTTAATGCTTCACGCATTAACTAATTATCAGGGAATATGTCCAGGTAGCGCCACGCAGTAATTCCCAGCATTTTTAAATCACGTTAATAGTTCGTGTATTTGCTGTGATGGTAGAGGCTAACAATTAGCATTCTACATACAGTTTTCTCCAGCCAACATTTGACGCAAGTCTCTGCAGAAGTTGTTGGATTGGTTGAGCTCTCATCGTAATACACTTGAAACGGATGGTTAGACAATAATATTATATTATGTGCTGCACACATACTGCACCGTGTGTAGTATTAGTAGTTGGGTATTCAAGTTAGCTACTAAATAGGTACAAGTACTGGCAAGCTATGCTTGGCTTACGGTTCCTGTTATATGACCATGCGGTGTAGATAAAAATGCAGCTTAACTTCTATGGGTATCTATTTACCTGTCCATATTATTATTGGAGCGATGCTGAGATACTCAGTCCGCTGAAAGTGCTAACATACTTAATTCGCAATATTATATGTACGTGTGTGCTCAGTGCGAAATGACCTTGCAGGACTATTTGTCTTTCTGCTGGCTGTTAGGATGTGAATATTGGCAGTGTTGTGCAAAGCTGAATCTTAAGTTTCGATGCAATCCAGAAAGATGCGTGCATATGGATATCTTATTGCGTTGCGATGTGACCTAATGTCCTCCGCTGTATAAATATGTGGAGTAATTTTTTATGCTAATGGAATTCCCATGATACTTACCGTAGATGCCGAATCATGTACGTTTATGTCCCATTTTTGAATAAACTTGATAATAATGTATTACAATGAATCTGTACGTAGGCTTTCATGCTGATTTTTTAAGGTCGGTCATGTATTTAGTGTATTTTGAAGTAAATAATAACAAAATCCAAATTTTATGGAGTACGATTTGGTTTAACTTTTAATCTTGTGGTGTCCTTATAATAATTTATTCTTTGCGAATTTTCCTCTTAGAACAAAAATGTCTGTATATCGCATAATCATACTGTCGCATTGTTCCACGCTGACGTGTATGTGCATAGAAAGTGAAGTCTGGCTACTGTTTTTGTGCAAGCTACGTTATAAAGTAATTATGAAGCAAAAAAGTAGTACTCTCACAGACAGGAATATCTGACTGAAATGAATTAGGAAATCTTTTGCTGAACACAAGGCTTTAAGAAATATTATATCTGATTATACAATGATGAATCGTCATCGTGTAAAACGTATCTGTATGTATGCATAGGGAATATTTGCATGTTCCTTTTTCTCACACTGTGAGGTGAAGCGACGATTTCACACAATTTTTTAAATCTGATGGTAGACGAATCATTATCTCAGTAATCTCTATATCAATATAAATACATGTATCTAGAGCTAATATTCCACATGATTAAATATGATTCTGCATCATCGTATTTTTTTGATTTACAATATTCATTGACATTAGTTTCGATTTCCAATTACTGAGTCAAGTTAATTAGCTCCTTAGCATTTAACGCCTTTTCCTCTCATGTATACATACATAAATATTATTCCACTTAACTTGGTAAACAAAACGTAAACCTAAAAATTATAAAGTGATCATTTAAGAGTTGACCACGGCTTACGAAAACTTCAGTATGATTGATTACAAAATTTGAACGAATACATATACATATCTTAGTATTTCCAAAATTGTAAAAAACTTTTGTAATTTGAATGCATTATTTGAAAGCATGTGTAGTTACAAAGTTTTCAGGTATGAATGGGCAATAAAAATGATAATAGACTCCCTATGTTGAAAATTATCCCAGAAAAGTTCTTAATAGCAGTATTTTATGGAAAATAGCGCTTTCCCCATCAAAATTCAAATGGGCTACAAGATTTTATACATAAAATTCTATAAAAAGTCGCATATAATAAGTTAGTCCTCGATTTACACGGAGACCAGAATGCATATTGAATTATTATGACAAACACAAAGTTATTATTTTGAAAATGAAGACCCCTGGCCTTGGCGAAATTTACATTTGTAGGAGAATTAACCATTTTTCATGCCTAGAAACAGACAGTGTAGATTAAGGGGATACAATTAATAAGATGTTGCTCCATGGTCAATGCTGTTGGTAATTAATACTAATTGTATGTCTAATCTTAGTTGCTAATACACCTGCTGACAAACCCATATGCCCGTTTCGTAACGAAAATGTAATCATAAGTACAGAGGATAATACATAATTCCCATGCTCAAAATCAAAATAATTGTTGTGTAACAGTTATATGGCGAAAACCATTTGTAATAAGACGCAAAAACTCATTTGGTTAATGTACATTTTCGTAATTTTTAGTGGGGTTTTCAATAGTTGGGGTTCACGTTCGAGAAGTCTAGATTATGTATTTCTTTTGTGAATACATAGTAGTTATCATATTGCCAGTTTCTGTATTTATTTTAGCGGGTGCCGGGACACCACTGGTCGTTCACTTTAGCCGCAGCTAACAAGGGATTACGCATGGTGAATTCACTAACTCTCTGTTTTGTTTGTTGGTCCATGGAAATCCACTTGGATGAGTTGCATAAAAATCATGGTATGTAATATGTAAATACTAGGTATGTGGAAGTCAATAATTCTATATTCGTATAGTGGACAGTGGGGACATTTTAGTATTTCTAAATTTCAAAGCTCTCTCTGTCGTACAAATCTAAGTGCTAAAAATGAATATGAATCACGAATCCATTGTTATTTAAAATATAACAGAATATATCTGTATGCAATTCAATCACTTTAGAAATACAGGCATTCTTCCAATTCTAAAAGTAGAGAAAACAAAAATCTCACATCATATTTAAGTATAAATACATTATATACCTGATTCAAATAATTGAATCAGGCTTCCTTCGAATAA
>JABASC010004900.1:0-11066 GCA_019776185.1 Plutomurus gul
ATTACTTTAAGGTCATTAAGTTATAATTCTGAGTGTTCAGTATACTCGCAAATGTACTTAAATATTTCTTATCATTCTGATTACATCATCCATACATTCAGTACTCGCCGGTAAATATCAATTTGATACTCTTGCGTAATCATACGTAGTAATCATTGGTAGCATCACTTCTACATAACATACGTATGAGAATTTCGTTGGTGTTACAGGAAATAAGATAACTCCAAATAGTCAGATAAATACTAGGTCAATTATACGCATTCGTTCTTATATATATTTATATCTGATGAATGAACTAAAGATAGGTACCAAAGATTGCGTCAATATATTTACATTTAATTGATAAAAGTACTACAAGTTCTTATGTATCTGTAATATTTAACGACTTGTGAACATTTATCTTTTACAATGCACATCATTATTTATTTATACTATATTCTTACCCTTTTTAATTCTTGCTCTCTGCAATTCTGAGTAAATTACATATGTACTAAAGGACAAATGAGATTTATTTAGTACAAAGTAGAATGTAAGTAGAATAATGGCTTCCTAAGAATTGATATGGTCATTCTACAAACTACACATCATATACTCGAGTTCACTTTGCCTTTCGCTTTGAAAGTGGGGTTTTACGTAGCCGTTGAGCAAGGCTCCCAAATTTGACGGACAATACACTCTGCTCCATATTCACTAACTACATACGTACATGGTAATGGTAGGACACATTAGATGAATAATGGACCCCTATCTAAATGCAATTACGCTAAACGCTATACAAATTCGGTTGGGCAGAGTTAATTATAGTAGATTGTAAAAATTCCCGATATTAGAAAGCAATGTTATTGCTTGTGGCATTGGCATCATAGCACAGTGTTATTACATGGTTATTTTGCTTCTACCATTTAAATGTCTATTTCACAGGTGAGGAAAAGTCAAGAAACAAAATGTGAGGAATTTGACGAAATTCTCGACGTGATTGGATCTCAAGGGAAATTCCAAAAGTTTTTTCTGTATGCGGTTCTGTCACCTATATGTGCCCTGGAGCCACTGCTAACACTAAACCTAGTCTTCATGTTATTCGAACCAGACTCTTTTTGCTTCGTACCTGGACGGACGAATGAGACTAATGTTGAAATGTGGAAGAACCTCACATTGCCAATGTATGACTATTATTCATTTACTCCTCTTATATACCAATATATTTATTTCTGTTTCCCGGTCGAATCTACTGACTACTTATTTATTTGAATGATTGCGGACCTTGAATTTTGACACCTTTTGTGTCCTCATCCCTTTGCAGAAGGCCGTGACTGATTGAAAAGCTATCAGGGTATTTATAGTACATACATTCATCTTGTATTATAGGAAATAGTGCTACAATACCCTTTGTTTATATACTGCACACACATAATATTATATAAATACAAAAGTAGGTATGACAATGTGTTTTGCTTTTCCATGTCGAATGTGCGAAAATCGTGGAAGACCATGCATGCAGATCACATCTGTATTTTTTATGCTGTTTAAAATTTATACTTATAGGCAGACGGATACACACAGAGTACATTTCATACTATATCCCTATTTCAATGTGTTGTGTAGATAGATTCTGGCGAATCTACAAAATTGCACATAAAAGTATTTGATTTGTTTGAACAGGGAAGCTGGAGCGGATGGGCAACTGCGATTCAGTAAATGTTTCATGTACGACGCAAACAGGACTAAAATTGAATGCAATGCAGGATGGCAGTACGACCAAACTGATTTTACATCTACACTGCCCTCAGAATTTAATTGGGTAGATATATCTGTGATAGATCTGTTGTATTCATGTAATAAGATATTTATTTACTCTTTGTGATACATATATAGGTCTGTGATAAATCCCATTATGCTACCGATGCATTCACTCTAAATGCCGTTGGGAACGCATTCGGCACCGTGGTCTATGGACCACTTGCTGACAAGTACGTTCGATTTTTTCCAAGATTAGTGTGCTTTTATTATACAACACTTGACGAAAAGAATTTTTTTGTCACTACTATATAACATATCTCTGTACAACAATTGAAACATCTAAATGCATTTTACATGTAGAAATTAATATATGGTAAAATACAATGCATTCTGTCTGCATGTTGCTAATTTTATCCCTTATTAGGTAGTTTGTAGTGGTGAAATGTTCGTATTCAAACAAATCTGTTGCTTTTAAATGCATTACCTTGCTACAAGTTCCAATTGAAAGTGGATTTAGTTAACTATCACGAGGTATTTCAATTAATGGATGTGAAAACGTAATGCAACGAGAAGTTCTAAGAACTTATAAAGCATCCAGACTGAGACACTAAATAAACATGTTATTTACAGATTTATGACACAATTCGCGGAAGCATCCAAAAGATTAGAAACGTATTTTGAAAAAAGAATTATCGTTAAAATATAAGTGGTGAAAGTCCAATTTTAAAATTTGCTTCATTAGTTAATTACAAATATTTAGATTACAACAGATATTTTCTTCCAATTTAAAGTCCTACGAATCATCAAGATTTAGACGTGTGGGTACAAAATCACCATGTTATCCATCGTAACTCCATCTTACATATTATTCGTGAAATGCAGTATACTATTAGACGATCACATGTAGGTGTATCAGATACAAAAGTAGTACAAGTGTACATACAAGGGATGGAATGACAAATTACTTTTTGAATTTTTATAGGATTGGTCGTAAGCCCGTGTTTTTTCTGTGCATGTTTCTGAATGTGTTCGGAAGGATAATCAGTTTGTTCGTGCCTCAAAACTTTTATTTCTTCTTGGTAATGCAGTTCATTGTGGGCACTGGATTTCCCATGATGTTTATTGCTCCGTGTCTGATAGCCTCTGAGGCGTCTGATAAGGGTAAAAGTGATCTATGCTAAACTAAAACCTAATTAGTTAATTAGCAATGTAATTATTTCTTGTGAAGCGGGTGCAATCCACATTACAGTTTTAAATCGACGTGGATTTCAACCCTTTCTATTACTACATGGAGAATACTCAGTCAGTACATAATTACCATTTGTGTTCTTACATGAATAGCATAATCATATTTGTAATCTTTTACAGAATTCAGGGCTTGGATTTATTCAGTCACGTGGATGGTTTGGGTGATAGGTATGTTTAGCCCAATAGCATAGTCTAGTTTTAAAGTCTATATTAGCCCATTATACTTTATTTACATATATATGTATCGCATGTATTTAGGAATGGCGATTTTACCATTTCTGGCCTGGATTTGCGGGAATTGGTTCATTCTCGGGTTGCTAACGTCCGCTCCCTTAGCCGTCGTCTTTCTTTACTACAAATGGGTACCAGAATCGCCCCGTTGGCTTCTGTCAGTCGGTCGCATTAAAGAGGCAGCCAAAGTTCTGAAACAGATAGCAAAAGCTAATGGCACCTCAGATAAATTGTCCGATGATAAATTGGATGAAATGCTGAAGCAACTGATGATAAAGCAAGATCAATCTGGTGCTACAGTTGGTGTGTGGACTTTGTTCACACGGTTCACTCTCGCTAAAAATACTGTGATGCTAACTATTTCATGGTAATAATTAATTATATTATTATGGGTTTTATACGAGTATTACACATGTTAACGTTTATATCATAGAGACTCAACTACAAGAAACTACTAACAATAATAAGAAAGATTAAAAGGAACACAAATTTTCAATTTGAAAATGTACAAATGACAAAATAATTTGACCATTATTGCAGGATAATGAATGCAGTGATTTATTATGCAATCACTCTCAACGTTTCAAATATGGCTGGAAATCAATTTGTCAATTTTTTCATATTGGCCATAATAGAACTACCAAGCGGTTACTTGGGAAGTGTACTTGTTGATAAAGCAGGCAGAAGATGGATACAAGTACTGTTCTTCTTTTTCTGTGTACTGTCAAGTATTACTGCGGGGATAGCGGTGAGTGTGCCGCACTTGTCCGTCTTGATGATTATTGCAGCAGTGGCAGCAAAGTAATCACAGCTTCCAAATCCAAAATATTCACACCATCACTTTGGATTTATTATTTTATGTAAACATTTGGATTGCTCTTATTTTTGTAGATTCGCCATAACGTTGTGTTTTCTAGTTGTGTATCTTCAAGCGACTGAAATTTTCCCCACACAGCTACGGTCCACTGGATCGGGATTTGCTTGTACCATTGCCTCAATTTGTGGAATATTTACACCCTACATCGTGTATTTGGTAGGTTGGGTTGCTTTGCTTATTAATAAATTAGTTTTTCTCAAGAGAACGAATTAATGTATAAAATGTATATTATTTTTCAGTCCAGATACAATTTGGGAGCCCCTTGGTTTGTAGTCGCTATCATGGCGGCAGCTGGGATGCTTAGCTCAGCGTTCCTTCCCGAAACCCTAAATCAAAGTTTACCGGTAGCGGATTCATTACTGTTGTTAAGGATTCATTGAAAGTATATCCTGTAGAGAATAACGAATTAATGTTCTATTTACAATAACAGGAAACGCTGGATGATGCAAATAACTTTGGAAAGGACAGTAAGTTTTGGAGCTTCAAACCTCCAGCTGCAAAAACCGAAGAGACAAAGCCTACAAAGCTATGATTTCTCACCAATGTATATGCATCTATAATTAGAGGTCTATAAGCTTAGGGATAATTTAACCCTGCTCCTCTCAATATTCCAGACTGATTTTTCTGAAAATTGGATGGATCTTTGTAGCTGTAATACTATACCACGTGCATGTATAATATTAAGTCGCGTTCAATTACACAGGTAGAATGATAATTTTTGGTTTCAGACTTTGCTTGTACCATGTACTTAATGTACTTATGTAAAGGCTGTATATTTATGCTACGGTTGAGAACTAATGCTCAGTAGTACCTTATTACCTGAATAGTGAAATTTTATTACAACTAAATTGATCTTACACAATGTAATGATTGAAATTTCTTCAAGTATGTGTCTCATATGCCGTTAGATGGTCAAAAGCCATTCTTTTCTTAATTAAAAAAGAACCACAACAACTTTTCTGGTGATCTCTGATTTAATATTTAAAGTTTCAGCGAAATTGATCAGGAAATTACCATCTGAAGTGTGTCCATATCCAAGGTGGTTGCACGTTGCACCGTACAGATTTCATTTTAACATCAGTTTTTTCGCAGTACAAATTTCTAGGCACGAACGATCACTGAAAAATGTTTTTCAGTTAGATTTTCCTACATTTATGTACATGTAGGAAAAATGAATGCATTAAATTAGAAGTTTCCACTAAAATACCTAACCAGATTTTCAACAGTAAGTACGCCCTTCTTACCCTACAAATGGCCAGGATTTCGAAAAATAATCTATTTACCCACCAACAAATTTGTAAACAAAAATGCTTTTTTTTGAAATCTCAATGTAATTAGTATTAGTATGACATTAGTAGACTACGAATGTGTGTGTGGAATTTTAATAATTTGTTACACAGTTTAAACTAATTCTGATTAAACAAATTAAATTGAATGTGTCAATAAACATTTTAATGGTTTTACACTGTGTTTTGACTGTGTTTTGACTGTTTCCAAATGGTGAAAAAGTGTGAAGGCAACAACTACTAAACATGTCCATTCCTAAAATTCCCTTCGAATAATAAGTATCATATCGTATCCCTTCCTTAAACGACACCTTTGTGCTTCACATTTCACCCAATAACATCCGAAGGAAATAATAGTATATCTATGTACGTAGTGGATACCACCAAACATGTAAAGATTTTTATTTCAGTTATATCATAAAATATTTCACGTTAACATTTCCTACTGGCTACTAGTCGAAATCACCATTTGCCCTCGCCATTTGTATTTTTGTTTTTAGAATTCATTAGATGGTCTGAATCCATGAAGGGAAGTCCACCACCACCAAAATCAGAGGCATTCACCAGTTTCGGGAGAAGAATTCGGAAGAGTACAATCGTCATGCTTGGTATTTTTTTCCCCCTGTGAAGGTGCTGATATTTTTGTGTGATAAGAATTACTGGAAGTTGACCGAAGTGCTCTTTTCAAATTTGATGTAATCTATAATGAATTTTTTTCAAAAAATAAAAGTAAAATCATATAATGCAAGTAGAGTGAACAAGAATAATCAATCGTACCTCGTACGGGCACGGTTCAATGGGAGCTTTTAAATATACATTATCATCTGGAATATTATCCATATATCGTTGAACCCAAATTTTTTTCCCGAAACGTTGCTCCACAACAATATCTGAAGTGCTACTTGAAGAGTTACTCAAAGTGGACAAAGAATCATTTCTCTGCAGAAGAGTATCGGAATCAACGCGATCAAATTTTGAAGGACAATTTTGTTCATTTTTGCTGGTAACTTCTTGCGCTTTGCAGACGGCTGACATGATAATTCTATCTGCAGCAGTCTGATGATCGTACACTAAATGTGGTTCCTGCCAACACATACAAATCAATTACACAACAATCGCTTGTGATACACCAATCTACAAAGTTTGTATACACTAAAAGTATAATTTAAATATATAAAATAATTTTATTGCAATGTTGAATTAATCAATTCTAACCGCCATTGTCCGCCTATTGGCACTTTTCCCTTCAGAAACAGGATGGCTCCTTTCAACACCACAACTCTGCACAATTTGTCTAGAGACTGATTCATACTGATTTTCGTCGGCATTTATAAAAGTGCTCAGATTTTGATCGGCTCTATAAAGGATAGATATCTTCTTGGCTTGTGAATATTCACTCGACTTTTCCGGCTCTTCTGCTGATGAATTATTCAATAAGTCACTTTTGTGAGTGGAGGACATCATCGGAACACTTTTAGCCCCACACGCTTGAGAAGAGTCATGACGCGGATAAGTATTTTGAATTCCAAATTCGGAATGCTGTCGAATAGGTTGAGATTCCGTAGATCTTTGATTCCGTAGGTACTCTGCCCATAACTCTTGCTTTTTCTGTACTGATGCTCTTACGTCTGTTTCACTTGCATCACTGTGTGTGCTCTCATTCCTGCTGTCACTCTGTGTAACAGCTACACTCGTTCTGCCATTCCCAAGAATCTCATACAGAATGACAGCACCACTGCTGGTTGTTGTTGGATCTACTTGTGCTCCCTGAGTCATACCTTCCGGTTTCACAACTGCCCGAAGTTCGGGAGAGAAATATCCCCTTTTCGATATCATTGTTGGTGCGGATTTGGAGCGGATTGCGTAATTGTTACAATCTTCTGGAGCGAAGTCAATTAAGGGAACTTCGTCGAAATGTTGCAAATCTATTGTCGCTTTTCTGTAAGTGTTTGGATCACTCATCGCTTTTGCAGCAAAAATTCTTTCTCTTGTCTGGTTTGTGTTTGTGGAATTCTCTCTGGTCTGAACAAAGTAAGGGTGGTGGTGGTAGTGGGGTGGGATGTACCGATTCGAAGTGGCATTCATGTGTTGATCTGATTTTCTAGACTGCGTTTGAAGCTGGGAAAATTTTTTTGATGTAAAGGGAGAGTTAAAATAATTTTGATAACTTTGGCTGGATGAATTATAGTGATTGGTAGATGTGGTATTAAGTTGTTGTTCGGATAGTCTTGTTTCAATGGACTGCAGTTCTCGGTGGGAAGATTTTGGCATTGTGAACGGAGAATGGTTATTATGATTTTGATCATTTTGGGTGAGTGAGGTATATTGATCATTGTTTTGTGGATTTTGGAATTCAGTATATGGACTTTGATTATTACCAACCGACCTATGAGAGTTTGAACTCTGGGTAATAAGAAATAAATTACAAGATTCACCTATAGATATATGAAAATATTTTTATGAATTATTTTTAATAAAGAAAATCAGATTACCTTCTGCACTTCCCGCCGACTTGTCACCTCGGAAATTATCTTGTCATCACGGTCGCTCAATAGAGGAACAGACATTTCCCCTGATTTTGGTGCATCCTTCTTGCGTTTCTTAATTCGACAATAGGCCATTAACGCAATCGCACAACAAGGGATTAGTGCAAACGATATAACTGCAAGGGCCTTAACGTGAAAATAAGGACATTTAGAATTTCCCACGTGTTAAAACAATACAAAATTATTTTCGGGTGAATAATTACTATCAGTGTATAATTTGTGGCTTGTGTTCGATCAATAATTTCTCCTTCGGAAGAACGTTCACCACACATTTGGTAGGGTATTCCAGGGTCAAAATTGGTAGGGTCGAATTTCTTTGAAATCCAGTTTTCATCGCATTTACAAAGCCCGTCTTCCTTCTTGCTTCCATGAACACAGACTACATTCTGAAATTTAAAAAAGCTATAACAGATTTCTTTGTCTTTAACTACTCAGTGCTTACAATTGCAGCGTCCACTCCATTTGGCTGCACAACATGATCCGAGTCGGTAATTCCTTCTCTCATATCTCGTGTGAAAGATCGCAGAACTTCGGATGAAGGGTATTGCTTTCTACATAGATTTGTTTCCGGAGAAATCATCTAAACAGATTAATGTTGAAAAAGCATGCATTTAAATATAGCAATTTCTTGACTTTTGTTGAATTTGTCAAATAAATTCAAATAAAAATATTTACCATATTCTGTGCGTCTGAGCATTCTGACGTACTTTCGCATATTTTATTCTTTTGGTTGTAGAAACTGCGTTTACCACAATATTCCAAAATACATTCTCCTGAATCGCATCGAGAAGAAGCTACTTGATTGGCACTCGTGCAATATTTCACATTTAGAGCCTGCTCACTCTGTCTCGACTCTAATCGAATACCGAACATTATACGGTATTACAAATCATTTGAAATTAAAACAATGCAAAAGTAGATACAGTTTTCGGTCTCATGTTCGGGTTATACTCTACAGTGTTGTACCTGGGCCATTTGCTGAAAACGTTGTGTTAAATGGGATTTTAAATTCTTGGTGTGATCCTCCAGAGGAGCTCTGTTGGTGGTGTCCAGATGAGCACGTCAATTTTAAATCGCATGTGCCAACTCTTCCGAATAAATTCTAATAATTGAATGTGAATGAATATTTATACAATATACAAAATATCCGCATTATCTGTAATTTACATTTTCATAATAAATACCTTATTGACAAAGTAGAGTGTTAGGTTGTGAACGTCGTTTGGGTGTAGAGATTTGCTAATCCCATTGCGTAATTTTATAATCTAATTGTATGTACATCACACGTTAAAATTCAAAGTAAATGAATGAAGAAATAGAAAAATTGTGGTCCCGACTTTTTATCACGTACGTCACAATCAGTGGATCTGTCGGTCATCACAAGACAGCATTGGACCATGCTTAATCTTACGATTTGTGCTGTTGCTCCACCGTTGTGAACGGTAGCATCTTGTACAAGCATTATACAACAATTGAATTATTAAACATATATAATATTTCCGCAACAATTTTTGTTGTGCTCTAAAGAATCTTCACCATTTCTTGATGGTGGTGTTTACGAGTTGTGCTTACAGAAAATCAAAGCGATATCCCCTCGACTCGCAGGGAGAACTCCGGATTTACTTATTGAAACAGAAGACTCATTACTTGTTGCTCCATACATCGTCAACATCAGCACAAGTATCACACATGGTAGAAACAATCCGAATCTAAATCCGTGTATCATCACGAGGTCGAGAAATGGAAAGCATACTTTCTCAAATCGTTTTAGATACAACACTAGGCGAATTGTGTATACTTTTGCATTTAATTAATAAACATCACGACAGCACTGATGGTATGTGCAGAGATTCGCAGTCTCTGCTAGAAATCTAAAATTCTCGTGTGTATTTTGAGGTTTGAAGGGTTGAAATGTGTACACTTTAGTTGGTTGCCAATAGTTGCCATGACTACTGCTTATGAAAATACAAGTACAGAGAATTGAAATTGAAAGCAACTTTTGTAGTTGACAAAGTGCACTAGCTATTATTAGCTAACAATAATACACTACTTTTATCATAATACTTTACATTATCATAATTCGTATTCATTGAAGTGAATAAATCCGTTTGTACTTCATTTTTCACTGTTACTTTCTAGTTGTCACCAATTCGGATTCAGTTGGATTTTGCTAGAGTAGAATTTTTTAAAGATACTAATAATTCTCTTTAAATATATTACAATAAATTCTTATCACTAGCCGTCATATGCCATGTAAAAAACCTTAGTATAACATGGATAGATACATCGTGAAAAGTCTGTATGGTTCACATTATGATAATAATCAATTCACAGGTACTGAACTCGTTAAAAACTAAAGATGTTACGGTTGTAACAGTGAAGGAATTGGACATCGATTTAAACTGAAATATGGACTATTTCACGATACAGTTATTTCGGCTCTTAGAGGTTCCTGTCAGATAATACCTTCTCTTCTAGGTGAACAAACAACATTTAATACATCTTAAAATATTTATTTTATTCATTTTAGTGAAATGTAATGTTAAGAATCAGTTTATTTATAAGCTTTGTGTCGTTTCGGCAAAGTATACAGTTCCCTGCTTTTATATTCCGATTATATTTCACCAAATGCTTCTTAATTTTCCAACCAATAGTATGATGTAAAATTAAGTTACGTATAATTGTGTGAAGTAAATTATATATTGTCTCATTTTATAAACAAGTTTTGTCTAAGTTTTGGCAGAGAAGAGGTTAATCTGTAGGTACATATACTGTGGCAATCACAATTGTGTGACAGTGATTTGTTGTTGTAATAAATCGCTCTGTTTCTATCACCCACATTTCATATCATCTCCTTTCAGTTCCGTGTCGTAGAGGTCTATACGACACTTTGCTGCAAAGATGCAATAATGTCGACTCACAATCAGATGACAATATTAGTAAAGTTTTCCCTGCAATAATCAACATAATTACAGTACATAAGAATAACACTTTTAGAGCGCATCAAATCTCGTCCATTTTTAAAAAACCAATTGGATTTACCAGTGGTACTCATAACCAAGGAAAATAGAATAATACAACTGCTCATAACCTATGTGATACCATAGTTAAGAAACCTCATAAAAGGTAGGTACTTTATTT
>JABASC010004901.1:0-11065 GCA_019776185.1 Plutomurus gul
GATACACTGATAAGTATCAATAATATTGTAAGTAATGTTGCTGAAGCTAAGAGAGATAGAGCCATCAGCTTCTTTACTTATAGTCACTTCCGACTCATTGAAATGGTCCTGTAATACAAATAGTTGTCCAACTTTGATATTCATTGATAGATAAAAAAATATACACTGAGAAATGGAAATAAATGTAGTAAATTAATTTTCCTTACAGAGCCATTTGCATATCGCCATTGAAACTTGTCATACATCGCCCCTTCGGCCAGTTTACAATTTAAAATGTGTGTATTGTTATTTTCGTATAAATTCCAGTGTACAAATCTTGAGCTATTCCCCTTAAGTTCCGTAGAAAATTTTCCATCTGAAAATCATGAATTTTAATACTTTTTGCAAATTTTAATTCTTCAAGCTGCAGTGCAAATGTTGCTTACCGTCGTCTCCTTCTTCATCTCCTGCAGAAAAAGGTATTTGGCACGATAATATAATTAGTACAAATACATTTAATAGTTTGAAAGCTTTGTGAGCTTTTTTGGGTGCCATTCCAGGCAGTATTACTGTATTTATTCTGTATATTAGATTTCGATAATAATTCGTCAGGCATGAAGCTGTAAAAGCAAATTTAATATTTGAGAAAATCGCTCCACTCTGCAAAACACTAAAAGATTTCCACACTTACGCAACGGCTATTGTCGTCCGTATAAATTTGACACAACAAACCTGAAATTATTAATACAACACAATCGTGAACAGATTTCATCAATTATGCAGCGAAGCTTATTTTCACGAATGATAAATGAGATAAATAACCATTAGTGTGAATATCCAAACTTTGTAATCTAACCTATTATCCTGTGCACAGTTGCACATAGTATGAGCACTTATTAGTTATACATACATAGATAATAATAATATGCCCTATATATGGACATTTCGTACAAAGCAAATTCGTTCACACATAACAGCAAAAGCGTAGACCTATCCTGTGGTACTTATGAGAGGATGAACTGGGTATGTAATTGAAAAAAAACTGAAAGAATTGACATTGAGTGAGTCCGACTGCACTTTCCGATTTCACTTTAGAATATTTAATGTATTTAATGTTCACATGTTTTTAAATTTGTTAGATTAATTAATACGATTTGTCTGCCTCAGATAAATATTCCACGCTCAAGAATTGTAATGGTTTCCTTGTATGGTATTACAATACAAATCGAGAAAAGTCGTCACGAGTTTATCATATTTCTAAAATTTGCATTCTATTTTTTGGTCAACCTGGACTGTGTACAAATCTTTGCGGTTTATGTGGACTCATTTCTGCGTTATTTATTACGCACATTTGCCTGTAGCTGTCTTGCGGTGAGGGAGCTTTTCCTGTCTACTTGTACCTATGTAACTGCTCAAAAAGGCACAACAAGTTAAAGTAAGGTGATTAGTTAGTTAAATGAGATTGATGAATAATGTTTGGATATGTATATATGCTAGAACCAAACCATCCACATAACGATACAGAATTCAGTGGAATGACTGATACGCTTGATTTCCACCTAACGCCCTAATGTGTAGTATTGATAGCACAACAGTTTTTTAAAATGAATGAATAATTTATTAGAGGATGTGTTCTCATTTTTATTGCATGCGCGTCGCATTAGGTATTAGCATTCATATAAAACACAACGTATTGCAAATCTAAATTATTTGATTAGTAGAGTGAAAAAAGAATCGTATATTTGTTAATGATTATTCTATTGTCATGTACAAAATTCATTTTTCAACTATTAAGTACGTATTTGTAAAAGCTTCATTTGGATAAAAGTGATCGTAGGAACCATTATTCACTGTTAACTTCAACAGTGCTGTTGTAAAATATTACAATTTTAAAAGTGACAGCAAATATCAATTAATACTAAATATTACATCAGAATCAATAATACGATTACAACATGATTGCAAGTCCAAAAATAAACGTACAGCTACCGAAATAAGGTTCTTCTTTCTTCCATTTTACATTGTGGCTGCCTTGTAGTTAAATTGAAGTTTATTTGCAATAAAAATCAAAAGCGCCAAGAAAATCACTAGGAGAAATACGACGGCTGTAATGGTGCCTGGAGACCGATATTCTGTCATGTCAGGGTAAAATAGAGAATTAATGCTACACTCCACTTCAATGCAGTTGGTGCACATTATTTTGAAGCAATACGTAATATAAATAATGCATAAAGGCAAATACTCTTTCGTGTGTGTACCTTGAACGAAAACGACAAAGTTCGTGTAGTTGGTTGGCAGATTTTTACTTGTTGCGACACAGGTGTACTGAGCGAACTCTACACTCCCGTAGGCATTCATTATGTCATACTCGACGGAGCTGAATTGCAGACTTGTCGATCCATCGGATTCGTTATAAATTCTTATTTTATCAGCCACAGTAGGTATCGCCTACAAAGCAACAGATATTTACGCTCAAAATCCAACTATCTGCATAAATCCATATCTAGTAGCTAGTAAGCTGCAGCATTGACACAGAACTTATGCAATAAACCCCAATGCTACTTTACACAATTTAGCAGTGTCTTATGCAAAAAATTGCAAAATATCCTGTAAATGCTACCTTTTCGCCATTATTCAGGTACCAATTCAAAGTAGGCGGAGGATTATTGCCTTCAGGTTTGCAGACTAAAGTGTGAAGTGTGTCTCCAGCGGAAGAAGCCCCCAATGTCCACCAAACCAATACAGTCTTATTACCTCCAGATAGAGCTTCATCTATTTAAAGTAGTCACATAATTTTAAATGTACTATTTAATTACATATGTACTACCCAGAATTCATTTTTATTCAGCCATCAAATATTTATATAGCCCTACCTGCCGCATCTCCAAAGTTAACTCCACAGATAACAAAAGGAATGACAAAAAGTATAACTTTTTGGAACGCGAACATTATTCGTCAGCATGAGCACCTTTAGTAAGAGAACTTGTTTGCGGCACGTCGCCTGTTGGTCTTACAATTAGTAAGCAATCTAAAATTACAAATTATAAAATGAAATTAGCACTTCATATAAATAAACACAAACAATTCCCCTTTGAACTGCATAGTAATAATAGTAACTTAAAATGCATGCTTCATACGGGAGTAGTGATCGAATCAGTTCTCTGACACATGTGTCATCATCGAAGCCGGAACTGTGTAAATCTAAAAGGGACAATGAGAAATTACTCTTCACTATCACAAATGCGTTGATGGCAATCCAAATGAAGATGATATTTCGTAAAAACCTGTATAAAACAGCTGTACATATGCGCAACAAATGTGTATTGTGTTGCTCCTAGGTTAGTTACTAGTACCAGTATTAAAGTATTTTCTGCCGCTGCTTACTTGCAAGTCAGTGTCTATGTCGTAGCTATATTATATATATGAGTTTGCATTGAAGCATTAAGCCAGTAGTCAAGTCAATGTTTGCCTGTGTGGGAGATACAGCTTTTGCTGTTGGGATTAGATCTTAGGTTTTTTATCCTTTTGTGTGTAGGTAACATGGAAAGATGCAACTCGTAAAATAGGCTTCTATGTTTACGTGATAGCGACATGCGATAATACACCTTCCAACTTACCTACAATTTCTGACAAGCTGTTTAACACACTATCCAGATAGTCCACACTACTTGTATGCTACTCATTATATTACTCATATATTACTTACTATCATTTCACACTAAAAATGCGTAAAAATATGGTCACTCAGCTTGTAATCCCGCTTAAGTAGCCGAACTTGGTACAAAACTACTCTTATAAATAGTACCAAGTGTTTATTAATAGTACAGGAATAAACGCGGCAAGCTTTCATGGGTAAATATAAAATGTTTCTTACCACATGCATGTTATTAGAATGTCATTCAAGGTTGAAAAGTTGAAATGAACTTTTGTTGAAGCGTCTCTTTAAATATCAGATGTAGCAATATGCACAAATGCAGGATTTGTTTAGCAGGGAATGGGTATGCCCGTTAAAGTAGTAATTGGCATTGTGCAAGTTAAATTAAGTATACATTTATCACAGGCGACCACAGGTTGAACGGAGTAAAGGATATTATGGACAGGTGCAATAGTAATGGCATTTCTTAAAAGTACGAATTTGATTTGATACAATCAAGAAATTATACTGTGTACAGATTTGGGTGTAGGAATTTCTACATTATTTTAGTAATGGGTCCCCTTTCAGGTGAACCACATGTAAATAATAGATACGATGTCTTTCTTAAATTGTGGTTGCGTAAGAATGTATCAAGAGTTAAGAAATAATTGTAAGTCACGAATCCTCTCATTTCAAAATTGGAGTTGTGATAATACCTTTTAGTACGTTGAATTTTAGGTTGTGAAAATATTGCAGATGATGACAGGAAGAAGGGACAAATGTCAAATAATGTTGCATTCATTTTTTGATAAAATATGATATACATTGTGTATCAATCATACTGAATATATGATTTTCATTGACATTAATTCTACTGCTCTTTTGAACAGCGTGCGGAGAACTCATAAAAATGTTTAGCTCCCAAATTGTAAAAGAATTGCGAATTCTGTCCATATTGTGTTTCCACACATTTTCCTTGCCATTTAAATGGAATAGAAATTTGTGCAAATTTACCAACATAAAATCTCATTTCCATTTAATTGTGCTGTTCTGCATTCGATTCTTTTCATTAATTTCTCCATTGATTGACGCACATTTATATTTCCGGTACTGTAAATATTGCAAACATTATTCAGTGTTTAAGTTTGCTGACTGCATACAAATTTCCATGAAAATCCTGGTTGCATTTTGCCATATAAGTAATATCATGTTCCGGGACCAAGTGAAAAGTTCGGTGAACTCACTGTGTAAATTGCATTTTGAACTTGAAAGTAAGTAAATACATACTACAACACATTTAATAAATATTTGACATAATTTTTGACTTTGTCCATTTTTATTACAGGAACGTTCATTTTGCGAAAGAAAAGGCGGAGAGAAAACATGAGAATAAGCAATGCAGAGAATAGTTTGCTGTATTTTGCCCTGGGTATTTACTCTCCGTTCGCCATTTCTAAAATAACTTCATACTTCATTGGTTGGCCAAACTTCGGTGTTCATGTTGTTCCCCCGAAATTTGCCAAATTACGATTACTGCTTCAGGTTCTACAATTTTTCGTTAGCGTGAGCGACTGCGGAGTTTTGTTATTCTATTTCTATTCATTCCGTCTGACGATAATCATTCGAAAATTCTGGGTTCGGCAAATAACGTCAGTTGAATTTGTTTAAGTATTAATTGTATTTCTAAAAATGTGACTGAATATAATTTCGATAACGCTTTATGCAGGTATGGATGGATAAGCTACGTCACTCAAGCTTCTATCCACAAGTTGGCAAATGTTCAAAAAATCTACCGCTGCCTCCAAATCACGAACAACGAACTTGGGTTTACAACATGGGGAAATCTTCTGCTGATTCTTGTTTGCTGCACCATTTGGAATTTGTTTTCAATCCTTTCGCAAATAATTAATGATATTTCCAATTATAAATTTCTTTTCTTAATTTCCTCTCAATCTACGGTAATTGTACTTTTTACGTTTCAGTTATTACACAATTTAATGGTGGTTAAACGACGCTCCATCAGATTTCAACAATCGTGGCGCGATCATAGGATTAAAAGATTTCGCTTATTTGTACGATCATTTGTCCCTTTAGAAATACGTTTGGGCTGCTTTGGCTGGATAGCGCAGTTATTATGGATATCTGTTAATGAAACTGCCACTACTAATGTTAACTGTAAACTATTTCGTATAATCTAATCTATACTTGCCAGGTGGTTAAATTACTTTTTTGGCTTAAAACGAATTAATTGGTAATAAATTATGGAAACAATCTTATGTACTTAATAACATTAAATTCTAGAATCCTAGCTTAAAAGAAATCTGTCTAAATGCCTGAAATCCGTATAAAACAAAGCTGAGGTCACAAGTGGGAAGTAAATTCTTGTGGGGCACAACAGTGTACGATCCAAGAGGGGTCCAACAATGTTATATATAAATTGGTTAAACGGGTGTATACATAATTATTCCACTTGCAATTTTCAAATTAAATTTGTTGAGTATTTTCTACCAACCACCACATTTTTCCAAACTCACTCAAATGTGGACTTACTCTACTTACTTTTACTGAAGGCCATACACATTGGTTAAAAGCATTCAGCAATGGTAAGCGCATTGTAAATACACGAGAGTGTTACGTGAAGAGGGCAAATATTGATTCTTAATTTTTTTTAATGATTTCTAATTATGCTGTGGTCAGTGGTGCTTCTTCATTGACAGTGAAAAGCTTGCATTAGTTCATGGTTTAATAATGATGGTGGAACGAATGTGAACATTATTTAGGAAGGCAAATAAAGACATGCATGACAAGTTAATAGCGTCCAGATGAAATTGGTTTCATCCATCCGTCCAGCTTGATGGATAAAATGGACGAAAATAGATACTGGATGTACTGTGGGTACATTTATTATGTATTTTTATATTTTTCATCCAGACAAAAATATGTTAGATTCCAATATTTAATCAATTTGCCCCCTCAAACTTTGGAAAGTACTTGGGGCAATAATATTACAACAAAACCGAAATATTAGTTTGATTGTGGTCCTATTCCAATATTATATTATACTTAATTAATTTATTCGTGACGCAAGAGGTGGCAGATAGGTGACACGTGAGTTGTTACTGTGCATTTAGTGGCACTCTACAACAACCTGAACAATGAAAACTACTCATCGAATGCCTCCGTTAGGGAATTTAACACAAAGAAGTGTCCAATTGCAGTGCTTGATTTAGGAAAAGCAAACAAATTGGAAATTAATTGGATAACGATTTCTCAGCCTTCACATTCATATTACGATCCCAAGTTGATCGGAGCTAAAATAAAAATATAACCAACCATGCATTCCGTTTGTGATACAAAAATTATGCTGTTTTTTCCATTTCCCTACAAAAAGCAGCTTATTCTTCAAAGATAGCATTTGGAAAACCATTCATGAATCTATATAGTATGTATCTATATAGTTGACAATAATCACGAAATATAAATTAGATTAAGTTCGTCTTCCACGAAATATAAATAATTTGATTTTGGACTCGTTCCCAAAAAAATCTTCAATGTGTCGTTTACGGATTTTCTACATTATTTTTCTTCAGTATAGGATTTGCCAATCTCTAACATCCGCATTTGGGAATGACGGAAGTCCGTTTTCGCCCCAATTCAATGAAGAAACCATAGACTTTCTTGCATTGTTTTCAAAATGCAATATACACTTTGTCTTCATCCTTCCTGACACATCATCAGCACTAAATAAATCACAAAGTGACAAATGGAAGTTATCTAGAAATAGTGTTGTGAACAGTGTGATGAATTTTCATTACTCTCAATTTGGACATTCGGGGTTAATTTTGCAATCAGAGTCGCAATTTAATGGTAATTGGAACCCGGAATCTTTAAAAGATATTACATTTACACAAAGGAAATTTGTTCAATGTTATGTAAAATATTATGATATTCCTGATGGCCATTATTGTTCAGTCTCAAACCAATCCAATACGCAATTTATAGGGTCAAACAACGTTATCAATGAAAATGCTGAGTATGCAGTAATTTTTTCAGGATGTACAGTAAATAAACAATTTTTGTCAACACTTGGGCAACTATTACACTCAGATACAGTTACAAAAATTTTCTTTATTAATACTGCAAATTCCAGTGAGAAATATAACATACCATCAACATATTGTTTCCACTGTTCAAAAACATCAAAATTATCACCTGTGTTAACTGAAAACAGAAATTCATTAAGTAGCTTGGAGGAGCTGAATGACATCTGGAATAACCTGCATGAAAATTTGCAGAATTCGAATGTGCTTTTTCAATTGCTTGATATTTACGGGAATATTGACAGTTGGGGAAAGTGTTTTTTATATTCTAACAATAAGAGAAAATCTATTATCGATCAACTATCAGAACAACATTGTGCCGTGAGAAAACTGGAGAAAAAAATGAATTTTACATTGACAGCAGGAGGAAATGAATATATTGCAGATATTATTTTCGCAAGCAACAAACAATTAGAATTTTTATTGACCCGAGCATTTGATTTTCGGTATTCCTACCTTCCTGTCGGTTACAGAATTAACATTTATACTTACGCCGTGGTTGTGGACAAGTCTATTCATTCGTGGTCATTTCTTTGGAAGCCTTTCGACAAATCCAGTTGGTTTCTTTGCGCATTATCAATTTTTACAACAGCACTTGTCTTGTCAATTAGTATGTATCTTCCTACCGTCATTATAAACAAAAAGCATGGAGATTTAATTTCCCTTTTCTCTCACCGGGGGCAGGAATTATTTTCCGTTTTTGCAGCGCTGCTGGAACAAAGTCAACCATCCCTGTTGAACGGTTTTGTCAACGGAACAAATTCATACGTAAACGATATTTGTAAAATTACTAGATTCCTGATTGGATTTTGGATATTCATATCCCTCGTTATAAGCAGTGGTTACAAGGGAGTTCTATTTTCATTGTTGACCAAACCGGTTGTCCCAAGTGTTCCAAAAAATTTAGCACAACTTGTCGAAACATCAATTGAGATCGTATGTAATGACGATCTTGTAACCAGAAAAGTTAACGTAATTAATTCGACTTATAATTTAACATCCGAAAGCTGGAGCTCCATTCTAAAAGATGAAATTCTAGATTTGAGAAACGGATTCCTTGCAGAAGCAACTGAGCAAAATTATAGCGCGGAAATTCAAACACTTGTCTCCAAATTGATTTCGTTGAAACTTTCTGGTGTTGAATTGTACGTTGCTTCAAAGGAGGGTCGAGTTCTAAGACCCATCTATCGAAATCTAGAAACTAATGCCCACAGAGTGGGAACAAAGAGTAAAGAGGTTGTGCTTGGACGGGAATTCGCCATAATCAATAATGTGAACAAACTACGAACGTTTGCAGCAATTATGGCCAACAGCTATGAATACAAGGATTCTAATGTTCATGTTGTCCTTGGACCGACTGACACCAGCACACTGCGGAACACGTACGTTTGGATAGTGCAAAGAAATGTTTTCGAACCGATTTTTAGTAGATATCTCAACAATTTATTTGAATCGGGTCTGTATACCAAGTGGGAGGAGTACTCGAAATATTCTGAAGCAAATTCCGAAGAACGACATGTGGAATTAGGAAATGAAGCTAAGGTTATTGTCATTGCTGCTGCTTTTGGATACACAAATGATGCTAATTCGAAGAATAAAGAAGAACCTAAAGCTTTGAATATCCAAATGTTTAAAGCTGCTTTCAGCTTTTATAGTTTTTGCATCACAATGGCTCTCATTGTCTTTTGTTTCGAGATTGTGCGTTCTCTAATGCGACGATTCTGCAAAATCAGTGTTGAATGTGTTTTATCTCGTAAACGTTCGTTCTTAGATAGTGTGCATTGTGGAGAAATTATTTCTACTTTCAACATTTCCTGCCGTTAGGTTGCTTGAATTGCTCCCACGAGGAAAGTCCCCTTTTCTTTGAATCTTGCACTTTTGGTTATAAGTAATACTGAACAAGGTTTCAAATTTCCATCTCAACTTTCAGTACCCCATCCCAATGGGAATACAAGTGGGAAAATATACATATATGTGACTACATGATTTAGACTATGTATATATATATCGTCAATTATTGCATTAATTACTGAATCAAATTTTATTAGTGTCCAGGCACATCATTTTTAACTTTTATTCAAATATTTATATAAAGGAACAATTCGTAGCATAGTAGTATCAATGTCAATTCAAAGTATTTTTAATATTGCCGAATGCTTTGCAATGCGATATTAGGAATAGGATTGGTAATTTAAAGGGTGAAACGTGCACACTGAAACTATCATTTTGCCACTGTATAACAGCTTGTAATCTGTCAATAAAACCTCCATTAGCTAGGTATTTTAAAAGTTGCTTCCATTATTGTCAAATGATTTCTTTCAATTTCACAACAGAAATTCAAGAACAGATACCTTGGATAAAGGTGAATATTTAAAAGGAGAAATAATTAAATTTTGAGATATTGAATGAATGTGAAACTAATGATTTTTTGAATTGTTACCTTTGTCGAAACTCCTACAAAGACTTCCTAAAATGACGCCACAGTTTCAAATTTTGGGAAAATCGTGAAAATCGTGATTTGACAAGGAAAATTACAAAAGCGTGAATTAAATTGTAAATATAGCAAAATGGAAAGATTAACGCCTACTGACAATTCTCAATTTGGATAGCATAGGATCAAAAACAGAACAAAGTTCATGTATTTGGATACAGACCGTTACCAACCCAGAGTCTACATCAAGCGACTGCAGCAATAAGATAATTATTACCCTATTTATCTCAAGAAGTTCCTAAAGGTTTTAGGACTTTTAGGACAAGTGATGAATAAATGTTGTAGCATAAAATTATGAAAAGCCAGAAATTCTTCATTGCACATACATAAAAAATCTGGCTTTTAGTACATATTAGAACATAAAATTTCTAAGAGAACGATGAACGATCGATTGCAAATACCTAATTATTATTCAAGCTTTTTGGAGGTTTTCTTCGTACATGGTGCTTGTGAGTATTATAAAAGTTTGTATTTGGAATGTGCTTTGTACACGTTTATTCATAAGGAAGCCACATCATAACCAAATAAATACTAAATAATAATGCGACAAAAAAAGGAATAGTTTGAACTTTTAGATAACTTGGAAAAACAGTTAAGTAAGTAAAAGAAATAAGTTGTTTGGAGGTCACATTATATCTTTTGTCCTATACATACTAATAGATCCCTTTATTTTGTTTTACCCAACGTGCCGAATGCATTCTTTACAACAGGATTAGGCATTTACGTTGAACTATTGATTAAGTGGCACATTGTGTAGGAAATACTTTGAGTTTGATTTGCTTTAGAAATGGATTTGGGTACGAGTACCGCCATTGCATCTCTTTGTTTTTCCAAACAAAGTTTTCTCCTTTCAACGAATAC
>JABASC010004902.1:0-11065 GCA_019776185.1 Plutomurus gul
ATTGTTGTGCCTCTTAAATATGGAATCGGATCTTTGTCTGTAAAAATCATGAGCTAACACTATTAGCAAGCATGTGGTAGTGAAACCAAGTTTTACAATGCGAGTGAACATTATCACAGAAATATCTAGTCAGCAGTTAATGTCATCAATGTTACCACATTTTTGACCACTGTGAATTATAAGCAAGTTTAATAAACTGGTTATCTCCACACCTTGGTGTAAGTAATAAACTATTATCATTTGGTATTCTTCACCTTTAGGGGCCCTATGAAAGGAACCTTGAAACCTGATGTGAATATATGTATGACAATAAAAGAAACTGTAAAGACCTTTCGTTTTTCTGTATTTATTATGGTGTTCAAACTGCTTTTTGAGAAAAAAATCTTTAAGGAAAGAACATATTATACCTTGTCATGAATGTATAAATGCGCTCAACAATTATCATGTTATTATAATCCGAACGGTTGAAATTACATCGTATTAGATATTTACAAGAGGTAAAATATTCATCAATGAAATATCTCGTCAAAAAATCCGTTTCTCTTAACAAATTAAATCGTTCAAAAAGTGAAAAGATAAATGTTTTACAATGTTTACATTACGTACACCTTTTCTGCATCGGAAAATGAAAATATTTTGCCACTACGGCTGCATATAACTTTACCACCATTGGTGCGGGCTGTGTCTTGTAGTGACTTGGTTCCGTACACGAACCCACTGGGTAAAACCAGTGGTGGGTTATTTTCATTGAGCGGTTCACCTGATATGGCACAAACGAGTTGACTGTGAGCACAGTGTGCGTATGGCAAACCACTGGCAAGTGTAGATAACGGCTCCGTACAAACGGGACAGTTAGTATTCTTTGTAGTAATTCGATAGCATTGGGGGGTTTTCAGAGAGGCTAAGCCTGCTTGTACGACAGCTCCAAGAACAGAAGTTGGAGCCAATTGATATAAGCGAGCGTGTTCTTGACGAAAATGAGTAATCAATTGCTGCCATCGATCTTGACTTAGTAGTTCGGCGTATGGGTCCAAAGCTGTAGTAACAATTTATTTGAAGGTGTTACAAGTATTCTTTTTTTTAAATTAAAAACTTTTTTCACAGATTCCATCATTAGACATGAATTCTGAGAAATCCTGTAACCAATCATGTACTTAGCTACACTGTGCAAAGTCTTTCGCAGAATTATTAAAACTTACTTGTGTTTGTTGGGAAAGCAAGTAGACCCATACATTTCTTAACGGCGGCAATGTGCTCGGGTCCTTCAGAATCTGCTAAATATTTTCTGGCATGCTTCACAGCATCACCTCGTCGACCATTTCTCACTAATTCCACAAATTCTTGGACCCGAATTTCTAGCTCTAAACCGGAACGTATTTTCCGCAATTTGGATTTATTTTCATAGCACCATGCAACCATTCTGTTTGTTTCATAACGTTTAAGAGATTCTTCCACTTCTTTCGCCGCCCAGAATACCTACACAAAAGTGAAATAAAACTTATATTTAGTGCCGGTCATAACTTACACATTTAACATTTTGTACTAATACCTACATCAATGTTAGTGAGTTCTTTAATTCCTAGATCCTCGGCCAGCATTCGAGCCGTGTCATACATTCCCTCACGCAGAAGATGATCAACGAGCATTCTATTTAAACGGCTTTTTTTCCATGACGAATTTGTGAGGTTAGGATTAATTCTTCCAAACGAGTCCATATCGACATTAGCGTAAGATTTTAAATGTTGAACTCTTTTTCGGACTGCTCTTGCTGCTTCTAATTCATCTTGAATACTCTCTCCCGCTTTGCGTTTTAGAGAGGTCAGTCTTTCTACCAAAGTACCAAGAAGTTTGGCTACCTCCTTTCCCTTCGGTCCTCTACCTTTTTTGGACTTTTCATTGTCCCCTGATCCTGAAGATTTATCAGTAGCATTGCTATTACTGTTGCTTTCACTATTATCATCCATCATAGTTTCACTGTCTCCACTAATTCCCATAAGAATTCTACCACTGGCCGATGTTGTCATTATTTCATCGATAGCCCTATCCCCTATCATCAAAGAATCAATGATATCCTGACTTCCGGTTCCGCTGATATTATCATTGCTCGAAGAATTAGTAGGCGATATTGATATGGGGGGCATGTCCGCCAAGAGTTTTTCAATTTCACTTCCAGCTTGTGCTACATATGCAGCCTCTCGATCAAGCACCTTTTGAGCTGCTCGAAACTTTTTGTTCAGAACTTCATATGGAACCTGAATTATAATTGAAAACTTATCAATTCAAAACTTATCAATACCCCATTTAAATGCATAATGTATTTAGATTCTGTGTAAGCCTTCATTAGGCCTTAAACGACCGTGGGTAAAATCATAAATTTGTACCTTCAACCTTGCACACATTATCGTGTTATTTCCGTAAACTTACTAATTTGTACATTGCGGAATAGCGGAAGAGGTTATAAATTATAAATATAGTATAGTCGTAATAAAAGCTAATATTAAAATATTAATTGCACAAATTCAAATTACTTTCAGTGTTGAATGCTCCAGAACTTTTACATCAGATCCTATAGAACTCATTTTATTTGATGTAGCAGTAGCAGCTGTAGCAATAAGCAGTGTTGGCCTATATCGTGTTTATTCAGTGATAGTGTGCACTGCACAGTAATATTTGTTTTGGAATAGTAAATTCAATAGATTTGGACTTATTTTGATTAAAAATGGTCGTTTTTTAAAGCTCTGTATCGACAGCCAAATTATTGATGATTGATGTAAAAATCCTCCAAGGTATATTCGGAGTAGGCTAATACGGCAACACAGACTACTCGTCCGCGGTGATAGTCACTGTCACTACTACTAATGTGCTAATATTGTACGTCTAATAAAACACTAATTTGTATTTGTTTTATAACTATTACATTAACTAGACGTGATGGATACAAACAAATTGCTTTACTTTGGATTCAAAATTCTGATGAACCATCATATGATTATATGTATATTACGTTATTATGTATCTCTATCTCTGTCTATAGACAATCTATACCAAATACAAAGTCTGCAGACAACAGACTATAGACTACACCAAACTTTTCACACATCGTAATTTATAATACCAACCGTTGCAGAGCGTACAGTTGATACCGATTTACGTTTTTATTTACCCCAGCTAGCTTTCTCATCTCATGGAGCACTGTGAAACCAAATACATATAACAATGTAGGCTTGGCTTGAATGCATGATGTTACTAAAGTCAAATTTAAATATCTGGACAAAGATTTCCATGTGGAATTGTGGAAATTATTGTTCATAGATTTGCAGAAATAAAAATGAATTTAGTTAGTTTATAGGTTCAACTTATTGTAGTCCCTAAATATAAACCTAATTGTGCGTAAGTGTGAAATCACTGGTATTTAAGATGGAACGATTTTTGTCATTATCCTCTTTCAGGCTGAAATTGTGCCCTTTATATTGGCGTCATTTAACCAAAAAACTGGTTGGTCGAAAGCTGGAAGATCGTCGATACAGCACATTCAGCACAAAAACTAGCTACCCCTTATACATGTCAACTTTTTGTGATGCTGCCACAACTTTTTCTTCGGTATCTTCACCCATAGTAGTTATTGTGGGCGGTGGTATGTTCATTCGATTGTATAGTTTTTCCTCTAAATATTTTAGCTTGGTCATATTAGTCTAATTAGTCTTATCCGTTATTTACCGTTACCAACCGTCTCGATTCCCAAAATCATATTTTTCCGAAAAACGATATCACATTTGAGCGCCACCCTCGTGGGGGTTCCGTAGGACTACTTGGAGTAGTTGTTTTGTTTGAAAGCTTTACATTTAACTGTTAACTATTGACATCATCCACCTTTTATCTGTGTAGGTCATGCTGGCACAGAAGCGTCTTTGGCAGCTGCTCGGATGGGGTGTAAAACAATTTTAATAACGCATAAGATTTCAACAATCGGTAATTTTATTTTACATAACCATCAAATATTAAACATGCAAAACAGATAAAACTATATCTCTGACCCCTGAAACACAATATGTACATTTCCTATCATCGCATTTTCCCATAATGTAATGTAAGATGTAAGCGCTGGGGGATCCTCATCCATTTTTGTCATGGTTTGGGAGAGGGGGCGTAGGGGGATTTTATAATTTTACATGGTAATTTAGGAATTTTTCGAATACTTTGGCTAGGATCCCCCGTCCGTGAAGGTAAAGCGTCAGGGTCCCTATTTAGGGACGTAATCAGTGGTGTAGCCTCGGATATTTCCTTGGGAGGGCTAATTTTGATAAAATTAAATATTGCAGTTTTCAATGTCTGTCGAATAAACACTTTTTCAGTAAGAATTCACAGATGTAACGGTATTTTCAAAAAATCAGAGCATCCAAGCTTTTTAGTTTTTTTTGTTGTTCAGTTGGACTCCTTATGGGTGCTACCCCACTGAACGTAATTAACACGGATGTCGTTATACTACTTGCTGAATTACGTCTTGAATGGCCTGTCATTTTTATTTTTTAAATTCCCCACTCTGAAACCATAATTCCCATAAAAATACGTGGTTGGACTTAGGCAGCCGGGAAATGTCGCCGCATCGCCACATCGCCGCACCACTGGTTGAGCTTAGGCACGTGGCAAATGTTGCCCCGTTGGCCCACAAATGTTGATCCGTTGGCCCACAAATGTTGCCCCGTTGGCCCACAAATGTTGCCTCATTACCTCCTTACCCCTGTTGCCCCGTTGTCCCACCAATTTTGGATCATTACTCCCATTGCCCTATGTCTAATTATGTTGGATAAGTAGAGCAATCTTTGATTTTTGCTAACAACGTGCTTAGGTAGCTTACAAACAAGTAGGTTAGTCGATTTAAAAGTACTGGCTAGCTTAAAAAGTGTTATGTTAGTCCAACTTTTAGTCCTGGTAGCTAATAAAGTAGCTTTTTAGTGAGAGACTTTGTAAGCTAACCAGTACTTTTAAATCGACTAACCTAACACTTTGTAAGCTACCTAAGACACGTTGTTAGCAAAAATCAAAGATTGCTCTATTTACCCAACATAATTAGACATAGGGTAATGGGAGTAGTGATTCAAAATTTGTGAGGCAACAGGGGCCACGGAGAGTAATGAGGCAACATTTGTGAGGCAACAATTTTTCACGAGTCTAAGCTCAAGCAGTGATGCGGCGATGCGATGTGGCGACATTTCCCGGCTGCCTAAGTCCAACCAAATACTTCCAAAATCAATGTCACCATGTTAGGAGCACTTGGTATCGAGATCAATCGGTTTCACTGTGTCGTTAGATCAATAATTGAAATAAAAATACTAAATTCTTAATGGTTGAGAGAAAAATTTCTTTTCAATACAGGGGAAATGTCATGTAATCCATCATTTGGAGGAATTGGTAAGGGACACTTAATTCGAGAAATAGATGCACTTGATGGTATTTGTGGACGAATTTGTGACCAGGCAGGAGTTCAATATAAAGTAATGCAATTTTTCCTGAAATATTTAAGTCAACTTCAAATTCTTATACATTTTTTTAAAAAGCATTTTTCGAATTTTTTAGCTAATTTGTATTGTAATATAATTTCTTAAATTTTAGGTCTTGAATAAAAGAAAAGGTCCTGCCGTTCAAGGTAAGTGTAAATTGTAATGTGTTTTGTAAATCATACGAAACAATTTTTCGTGCAATTTGGTATGTTTTTACGTAGGACCGCGGGCTCAAATTGACAGACAACTGTACAAAAAGCATCTACAGAGTGAAATGACTTCATGTGAAAATCTACAAATTGTGGAGTCGAGTGTGGATGACATACTTTTAAATGATAATAGGTGCTGCGGAGTTATTTTAGGTAAAAAAATCGATCTTATATTAATCACTTATTCTTTGATCGATACAAGGTTTTGTTTTCACTAATTGTTATATTGATGTAAAATTGTTATATTGGTGTAAAATTGTACTGTTTGTACTTTGTATAAATAAGATAAAATAATGTACTCATTAATAGTTTTAATTCTTTGTAAATGCAGAATGCGGAAAAGTTATTCAAAGTGATGCTGTAATCATAACTACCGGAACGTTCCTAAGAGGGGAAATTAATATAGGTAATGAACGCTACCCCGCGGGCCGCATGGGTGATAAACCAGCTGTAAACTTAGCTTATACACTTGAGAAAATAGGATTTCGAATGGGACGTTTGAAAACAGGTGATGAATTAGTCCACATTTTCAATAGCATGTTTGGGCAATGACTGATCCCTATACCTATTTTACATATAGGTACTCCTCCAAGACTAAAGAAACAATCAATAAATTTCGAAATACTAGAAGAGATGCAGGGTGATAACCCTCCCATTCCCTTTTCATTTATGAATACATCTGTGTGGCTAAAAGTAAATCAAAATAAATATCACTTTACATATAGATTGTAGATGCATTTTTTGGAGACAGATTATAATTTATTGTAATTTATTTTTTAGTCCAAAGATCAATTAAGCTGCTACATTACGCATACGAATAAAGAAATTGATGTTATTATCAGAGATAATTTACACTGCAACCGACATGTAAGCGAAGAGTCTTCCCAGGGTCCTAGATATTGTCCATCAATAGAATCAAAGTCTTTAAGATTTCCAAATAGAACTCATCAGATTTGGTTAGAACCTGAGGGATTTGAAAGCGATTTAATTTATCCCAATGGACTATCCTGTACTCTCCCGTCGGAAGCCCAACTTAAACTTTTAAGGGTATGTTTAATTAAATTCTCCATATCCATTCTCTACTTTATTCTTTTACTTGTTAAAGGGTTAGTGATATGGATACACTTTGTAGTTGATTAAAGGTTTAGAAAATGTCGAAATGTTCCGTCCGGGGTATGGCGTTACCTATGATTACATTGACCCAAGAGAGTTGGACAAGGATACATTGGAAACTAAAAAGATCAAAAGGTTGTTTTTGGCTGGGCAAATTAATGGAACTACTGGATATGAAGAAGCTGCAGCACAAGGAATTTTAGCTGGAATTAACGCTGCAGCAATTGTTTGTCTACTTATTCATTTGATATCTACAGAACATTTTTAACCATGACATGTGTCGATTGGTCGATTGACCATTATATATAGTATATAATCAAGAACATTGTTTATTGTAGGTATTAGGGAAATCTGTTTTAACAGTGGGGCGTTCCGAAGCCTACTTAGGAGTATTAGTGGACGATCTCACATCATGTGGAGCAACGGAGCCTTACCGCATGTTTACTTCCAGAGCCGAGTTCAGATTATCCTTGAGACCAGACAATGCAGACCTACGACTCACAGCTAAAGGTCTGTGACAGCTACTTTCTATGAGTAAAAGCTTTACGTAAAAAGTAATAGTATTGAGGCAATTCAGAGTGAATTGAATGCCACTGTTCTTGTAGTTTTCTGAAGAAATTATAGACTACAAATCAATTGTTTAATGTGTTTATCTTTGACCGTATATCGTCAATATTGTGTATATTCAGTGTAAGTCTGATGCAGTAAAGTTTAAGGAGTACGAGTCGGTTAGCAAACCATTACAATTTTCAACATCCCTAGAGGAGGTAGGGCCAATTAATTGGTGGAGCATCATAGAGTTAACTGGAGCTTTAATATTGGGTTCAGATTTATAAAAGCTAATTCAGTAAAACAACAAGGAAAATTTAAGTGGAACCTTCAGCAAATCTAACGATATTTATTTTCAGGTTTTGATGTGGGAGTTGTCTCCAAAAAAAGATTTGAACGCTGTGAGTATGTTCGGAAAACCCTACAAGAAAAGAGGTTCATTTTAGAGTCAATTATTAAGAACCAGTCAGATTGGGAATCAATCTTGAAACATCCTAACATTCGCTCTAAATCTACTGAGAGTAGAAGGTAATAAAAATGTGTATAATATTTAACCTTTCAAGTTACTTTTAGAATCAGACATGGGAAGACGCTGAAAAATTGGTCAATTATTTCTTCAGTCTTTTCCATATACTATCGTATGATGCCGTGGAACCACATCACCTCGAAACAGTTTGCTCGAATTACCTGCCGTCAGATTTCTTTGTTGAACCTGAAATAAATCGTCGTCTCAAAATTGAAGCTACTTACGACCATGCTGTAAAACAGCAAAAAGTCGAAGTGAAACAACTGCTTAAAGAACAAAGCCTGAAAATTCCCCAGTCTTTCGACTATTACAAGTATGGATTGTCTTTGTCAATAACACATCTTTATACTGTATTCACTCATTAAAATGAACCATTTTATATATTACAGCTCAAAAATGAATTTATCATGTGAGGAGCAAGAAAAACTTACTACAGCAAAACCCAAGAATGTAAGCTATACACGGTTTATTTTGAAAAACGCTATTGTTATTTTTTGCAATGACCAACAATTACTTTTCTTTTCTTTTTGTTAGATTGCCGAATGCAGCAGAATACAGGGAGTTACACCTGCGTCTTTATTAAAAATTATGCATTTTATAAAACGTCATCCTACTGTACTATGATATATTGAAGTAAATAAATAATAAAATTACCAAATTTTATGGATGCATTAAAAAATCGTTGTAAAAATAACATGTTAACCCAAATTGAATCAACATGAATTTGTTTTACGCACCGCTATTATCAGATTGTTCGGAATAACAAAGAGATTACAGTTACACTTTTAGAATTCAGGTAGATACGCTTTTAATTGTGCTCGCTAGAGCTACTGGATATGGAATTACTCTCCATACAAAATAGTTTTCATTTTTTGGTAATGGTGCAGAAAGCATATGTAGAGAGTATTTCCCACCCATAGAATAAATGTGAATACGAAGCGGGAGGCAAACACATTTTTTAGATTTTGAAGGTTTATATGTGCATATCTATACTATACTATTTACAGTTGTTTGTCTGTTTGTTTGTCCGTCCCTTCGGGTCAGTGACCTATGAACAGAGTGGAAAACTAAAGTGGAAACCAGAGTGGAAACCAAAGTGGAAATCGGACCAATCTTCCCCATTCAAATATATTTTACATATTTATTATGCGTTGTTCTCAATGACACTTCATTGTCGTAATCGTAAAGCATATGGTCGACTTGGACCATGGTGATCCGTTCGACTGCTCCGTCTACGTCCACTATTTTTAGGATTACTCAAGCTCACGAACAACAAAACGATATCGAACGAAATCGCATCATTTCCACAACACATTTAAATAGAAACCAAAAATGTAATGAAGCAACCCCAGCGAAGCGTGGTAACCGCCTGCCTCCGTGTACAATTGAATATATGGAATTCATATGCTTATAAATGCAGCGTTTTGATAATTTTTTTAACTGATGAGTTTTAAATCTTACTCCCAAGGTGTGCTCCTGTTTGCAATTAAGCTGATATCACTAATCCACATGGATGGACTTTTTATGAGATACGATACAGCATACAGTGAGAAAGGATTACACAGTTGATAACAAATAAAAAGATAGGAAAGATGGTTGGAAGTGTCCTTTTTTGAGTGCGCTTACATTACGTTTTGTGCATGTATTCTTTTGATACTGGAGTCAAAGCAGTGTTATTAGGGTAGGAACCATAGGGAGATATAAAGCAAACATTTAGTAATACATTTTCCTGTTTATCACACTCACTTTTCATCAAATATTTTTTAGCTTATGTTTTTAATGTACTACATATGTAGTATTGTTTTTCCAAGTATTCTAATACCTAATGTTCTCGTTCTTGTACCATTTTCTTACATATATATTTAGTTCTTGCACACATTAAATTGTAAGATTTAGTGGACCGGGTTAGCACTAGCACTACCCCCAAAAAATTATACTGTGGGAGCAGGAGCATTTGGTGAAGAAAATGTGAAAAGAAACGTAACACAATCACACAATAATGACGTTTTTGGTTGTTGGACGCATTGACAGAAATAATTTCGGCGACAAACCTCCTGAATTGCTAGGTAATCCAGTGATCATCAAGTCGGTGAGATTCGGAAATAAATACATTTTAGTTTGTTATATCAAGCTTTCTATGGGTCTTCACTCTTTACAGTTCCATATGTATCTGTATTCTGTATGTTCCATGCTGCAATAATACAAAAATTCGAAAAATCAAGATAGTCAAAGTCAAGATGAATTTATGGCGTAATTCATATTTATTAGAGTAGTTCGTTTGCGAACCCAACGAGTACTGCATTCACATATTAGAGGTGGTTTGATATGGGATTAAAAATCTGGTCAAGGCTCAAGGCTATGGATTCGTTTACTCAATCGCAATTATAGATTACATCTTAAGAAAGTAATAATTTATAGATAAGCGTGTTACTAAAGGTGTTTTGTTCTATTTCCCGATTTTAGAATAAAGCACATTATTAGAACAGTGTACAGAGTTGAAATTCTCGGTATGGCTAGAAGGAACCTTTATCAAGTAGGAAAACTTCAAATCTGTAGGTTTAATTTAAAAATGCCCAAGTTATGCAATCCAGCCATAAATATAAATAGTTTCCAGAGAACGATTGACCCATAAAATCGCTAAAACACTAGTCAGGGAAAGCGGATTAAGCCTATTCTATTTACACAGTAACAATCACTTAAAATAGAAGTCTACGCGTAGACCCTATGGGGAATTTCCAAAGCAAGAATGGGGTGTTAAAATGCCTAATACAGATACATAATTCCACACAATATTAGCATGGTTATTTTAATACACAAAATGGCAAGTGTGGGATGATTCGGATTCGGATCGAAATTGGATTATGATGTTTTTTCATTTAATTTTCACATGTATACTTTCGATTTTTTTAACTTTAAACATGTATACAAAAATTTCATCAATGAAATAAGGCATATTAAACTACGTGTGTAAATTACATTACACAAAAATAATTAAATTAATTTGTTTTAACTTAAATTAAATCTTTAATCACTGAATTAAACAGGAAAACCGATCTGAAATCCGTCCTAATGATGAAATTCTGATCCGACGGATTACCATATGCACCCATCCAATCCGATCCGGCTTTACCCTCAGATTCAAATTTAACGATCCGAATCCGATCCGACCG
>JABASC010004903.1:0-11065 GCA_019776185.1 Plutomurus gul
GCACACATACGTGGATAAAACGGACAAATTATTTCCGTTAGTCCCGCTGTCTTGTTTCCAACTTTATCTCCTGTGAAACTCGGTAGGAGTCAGAGAGAGGGAGAGAGACTATAAAAAGGAAATGCTAAAAGTTCTGCCAATAAATGACAATTGGGGTTTTCCAGGATTAAATCTTATTGTCTACGGATGTTTGTTTTTGCAAAGATAGCCTAAGGCATATGAGGAAACATTACTACATTACATATTAAAAGAATGGTCTGATACATTAGTTGAATATACCAATCTAGAGATAAATTCATCCGCTACAATAAAATACAAATTTTTATAAAATCTTATTTCCAGGATTACAAATGACGCACGGGAAGATGAGATGGAGAATAATATGGGACAGGTCTCGACGATGGTGGGCAACTTAAGAAACATGGCCATAGATATGGGTAACGTTTAAATATTAATTTAATTGCTCCTCTTTCTAGGCTGGCTCGCTTTCAATTCAATAATTTCTGGGAAAAACATTTTTTTCAGGGTCGGAGATTGAGAACCAGAATCGCCAGATTGATCGCATCAACTTAAAAGTAAGTTTATCGGGAATGCAATTTAGCCCGCTCAGAACAAAAGTTTCACTACTTGTATGTATACATTATTATTCATGAATTGCACTCGGCTACAGCCGCCGCCGCCGCTTCTGGCGCTGACTATTAATGTCTGGATAAATTAATATTGATTCATTTATCGAGAGAGTATTTCTCCTATAATAATGATTTGTCTTTATGTTTTCATGTTCTAGGCGTCGTCCAACGAAGTCAGAATATCAGTGGCCAACGAACGAGCTGGAAAACTTCTGAAAAACTAATTGTACTAGTCATCGGATGCCCACCACCCTATCACTTTGACTTTTATCTCAGACAGGGGGAATGGGAAGGCGAGAAAACGTATTTTATCCAGTAAGAGAGAGAGAGAATTTTGATTCGGTTGAGATTTATCTACTTAATTACATGCTACAACCACCGCGTAAGCAACTTTAATCTTTATCCATTCTCACCTACTTGTAATATTTATGACGAGTACACTTTATGTCGATTACGGTCGTAGCACAATTAAAATTGAACTCAAACAGAGGTCAGGCTCGGGGGACTGTACATTCCCCCTCTATCTAATCTAAAGTTTGACTCAAAATAAGATTGTGGATTTTGTATCCACTACAAATATTTACTTACGAATGAATACTTCTATAACGTTTTAGCTTAATTATTAGCGCGTAGAAATAAAATATTTTAAGTTTGTCTCGACGATTATATGAAAAGATAAGTTACGTATTTTGTTTTTCTACAATTTACATTTGAAAAGCGAATACCAAAAGAATATAAGAAAAAAAAATGTTGAAAATACCACCATAAAATCCTATAGAGAATTGTTCAATTAGACAAATCAATCCAACCATTACATTTCAATGTCAACTGATAATGTCTGATGCTTGATGCTAATAAGTATTTAGAAGATAAAATGAATTCCTTGCAAATGTGTATTTTGACGTGTAGAGTGACGTACATATTGTTGGGTAGTGTAAATGTATAACACTAGAATAACCTTCCTGTGCTGCTAGTATAATAATAACTGATGATGATGGTGGTGAGAGCTGAGCTGGTCTATAGTCTCGTCGACAACAAATAAATTGGAACATTAACCGCTTATACAAAACAATTAACGCAAAACTTATATATATCTCTATGTATCTACTTCTATTCTATAGTAACTATGAAATTGCTACCAAAAATGCTACTACTACCAAAATGTATTCGTGTACCACCTTCATAAAATATCAATGACCAGATGACGCAGACCGCTCGTGTATTATTGTATACTAGTATTTACGTATCATATAGTTACTAGTAGAAGTACCTAGTATTTTATATAGTGTGTATGGCAGACAGATATTATTTTGCTTCGAACTGGAATACTACTCTGTACAATGAGATGGACTAGAGGCTGTTCTGATGACACATTATCATGGTCGTCCACTTGTTTAGCCAAATGAAAGATAAGAATTTATGAAGCAAGTATTAGTATTACTTATTATTGCAATCTGCAAGTAAGTGCAAAAAACAGTACCTATCCATAATTCTTTTTATGTATTATAATGAAACTCTAACTGCTGTAACCGTGTGTTCCATGAAAACCTATACATATATGCCTGTACATGTTCTGCAAATCAATATTCACAATTATCGCTTTAAGTGTTATTAGCAAGAAACTGACTGTTCCCCAATTATATTGATATACATAATATATTTATGAATAGGTACTACTACCACAATAATTAAGTATATAAGATTGACATGTAGTTACCTTAGTCTTTGTGTAACATTTCTATCTTTAGTCCAGGGGTGGTCAATTTTTTATTTTGTCCACACTTGGGCCCATCTACTGTTTACCCAAAATGGTAATTAATTACTAATTGTGTACGTGTGTAAATGTAGCTCTCTATATAGTAGGTACCATTTCTGTGTACATTAATTATTTGCAGTGTCTACATTACATAGTTACCTAATGATACAGAAATGTAGTTAGTATGGTATGAAATACTACCTCCTTAATATTAAGATGAGCAATTCGATGCAAACAATTGCTGGTTTCCAACAAACGAAAGTGAAACAATATATGCAATTAATTATCAAGAAAACACTGGACTTTCAATGTGTGTATGTGGTAATGTAAACTAGATTACTAAAATATAAACCGTGTACTATGTACTTTAATTATTCTACAAAATAATTGTAGATGGAATCGGATAGATTGACGTGTAATAGCTTTTATGATGTGTGTGCAGGTGTCTTTAGTAGCGCCTAGGGATGCATTTCTTTAGGGCAACATAGGGCAAGTGTGAACTTTTAAATTAATTATCAAGAAAACACTGGACTTTCAATGTGTGTATGTGGTAATGTAAACTAGATTACTAAAATATAAACCGTGTACTATGTACTTACTTTAATTATTCTACAAAATAATTGTAGATGGAATCGGATAGATTGACGTGTAATAGCTTATGATGTGTGTGCAGGTGTCTTTAGTAGCGCCTAGGGATGCATTTCTTTAGGGCAACATAGGGCAAGTGTGAACTTTTTCGTTTTTAAGGCTCTTCCCGTCTCCCCCGCATACATATGACAGAAAACTTTGTTAATTACACTTTTAACCCATCTTGTGGGTATCTCTTCTGGTCTGATCCATTTGGCTGATTCTTCTCATAATAACTACATTGTCACATTCAAGAAATGAGTTAAATTCTTCTGTCTCTCTATATACTGTCCCAATTAAAGGAATAACCAACCCACACAAGAATATCGAAATTCCGTACAAAGTACCACATGACTAATTAGCTTTTATGGAACAAGAAAATCTAATTAGCATTTAAACAGGAAACGTACAGGATATATTTAGCCTCTATCTACCTAGCAATGCAACAATCGCAGTATTTCCAATTTCAAAAGGAAATGCTTTGATATACTCATTTGTATTCACTGAAGGACATATTCTTACATTTTACGAAAGCAATGGTTAGCTACATACATTACATACATGGTATAACTACATCTCTAACTAATTATTTGTAGGCTAGTATCTAGCCACACACAAGCATTTAGCGAAAGGTAAAACGTAACCCCTCCTCTCTCTACTCTGCCAAACCGTTCATTCATCGATACTTTACAAATTGGCTGAAAATAACCCAATTAAACTCACGCAGTACAAAACCAATGTTTTATAATTGTAATAGTTTATGGCATTATACCTGTAATGCAGATGCAATCGAAAAGTATTCATATCCATGCCAAAGTTTTCAATAAAAGTGAGTATATTCCCTACAGTAAAATTTTTACAGGAAACATTCACTTAGCTTGTATCGTATTTTGTGTACCCTGGTACTGTACCATACTACTGATGATGAACTGAAACCATTAGAAGAAACCAACTGATCTATCTATCTATCTATCTATATCTATCGCTGTATCTAAATATGTAGAAAATCTATAAAAATCACGTAAAAGGAAAATGTATTCATGCACAAAAGAATGTTCAGAAAAATGAACATGAGAGTGCTCTGCAGGAGACTAAAAAAACATTACTATTGCTTACGTATGCATAGTTATTGTATTCTCTGCGAGTGTCATACTCTATCATCATGTATAATTTGAATAAGAATGAATCAACCAAGCGAAGAGAGAAAAATCCTATAGCAATGATTTGTACATTCACAAATAATATAAAAATATATGTAAGAGAAATGACAATTTCCCCTTGTTTATCTCCACTGTATACATACACAAGCAAAACAGACAGATCAAGTGCTGCTGCTGGTATTTACTTTGGTATTCTTGGAATGAAAACTAAAAATAGTAATCATTCAGTTGCACTAAATTTTATTGTCGTGTCTTTCAAGCGTTACGTAATACAATACGTGTCAAATGTGTCTGTCCGTAAATACACCTATCACCAGTTTATGCAACTCAAGCACAAGATATTTGGGAGCCGTGTTGTATTGTAATGTTTAAATGTACGAAAAATTATGCTCTATTATGTGCATTGTGTGCTCAGTGATGGATTGATTGTATTGTTATATTTCTATTTGAAAGAAATTCAACAGACTGACTAAACGGAGTGATACATTTCAGTAAAACTTTATGTTGGTCACATTGACCTTTTCCAGATGTTAAATAAGTATACTAACGTTAATACCTACGTATATAAACCAAGCAAACCAAAACCCACGCAAATATGCACTCATTCTGTGTTTGTATTGTGTCGTATCGTTTTTATCTTCTCTCTCGCTGGCTGAATTCGATTTTTCTGATGCATACGAAAACAATAATTTCTCAACCATTTTCAAACTACAGTAACAAACAATGGACAAGTGTTGTCTGAAGTTATGAAGGATACTTTACCATAAACATTTAAAGTATAACTTTAAAATATTATTAGCAATAATTATTGTGCTTACAGTATATCCATTGGATATGTAGGAATGTAGAAATGTGTACTCGACACATAAATATGGACTTGGTGTATGTACTTTGAAAGAATATGCTCTTACGGTTTTATTAGAAGGGAAGATAAAAATCAAGTTATGCATCTACGAATGTAGAGAATAAATTTAAATTTTATTGTGGGATAAATACATAGTAAAATTTTTAAGGTTTCACTGAACCTCTGAATACCCACATGAATTATGTTTCACTATTTAGTTAAGAAGACATCCAAATAGTTATCAAAGTACATAGTACTATAATTAATTAATTCATTGATTTTTACAATTAACTTTTAATATTGCCCTGATTGTAAATATTTAGAACTAAAATTATCACTACACAATCAATTAGACATATTAAGAGTTATATGTACATAGTTGTGAAAATATTAACCGTAAATTATGAATTATCGTGATGGGTAATGATTTAAAACACAATTTTTGACACACGAGTATGTTGACATCACCGGAGAAAATGTATACTTTATTTTTCAGGGAAAAAATTTTCAATGGGATTATTTTTGTTGTGCTGCCTTACGCATGTTTTATTTTGTATGAAAAGTATTAATTATTGATGCTTCTGCTACAGATTCAATTATAGTTTTCAATATGGATGCGAATGTTTCTATTTTTACATATCATTTTAAGATAATTCTGTTACGGCAATAATATTAAAGCTGTAACATTTTATCACACTTTTGTAATCATTTCAATAATTAATCATTCATTTAATTAAACTACATTATACAGATAATATAACATTTGACAGAAAACAAGTAATTTTTAATGAATTTCAATATGAAGGAACTACTTTCCTAATTCAAATCCTTCTCTGTGAGATTTCGTTTATTGAATGTATGTACATACGTTTTCTCCATGGAATACTATGGCACCTAAATTTACTTAATACCTACGTGCTATCAAAACAAATATCAACTTATTTATAATGTATACCTACTTACTAAAGTCATAATTAATTATTACAACGTTAGTATTACATTCTACATTAATTATTGTTCCATATTTACAGATCACCTTTAAAAGATACTGTACCTACCTGTGTGTCGCTAGGTTAAATAACCTGTCAGTAAATTGTCTAGATTGTTAAATGTGTAAACTACAAGAATAGCTAATTGCTTACTGTGTGACTATATTATAATAGAGCAACTAAATAGTCATTTAGATCCAAACGATAGCTAAATGTGTTTATATAGCAATTTACATGTATAGAAGGTCAAATTGTGCCGTGCACTAGTAGTACACGTATGTATCTAGTTCCAGTGCTACGAAAGTTGTTATATTTAATTAATAAAATATGCATTTGACTTTAGTGCCCCGCACTCATCTCACAATCACAAATACAATGTAAAGTACTCTACTATTGCAATAATAATAGCTAACGCACTAAAATAAATAATTGCAATTAGACAACACTTGTGTGGTAGATACAAATGCAGTGCAACTCTGTGCTGCGCTCGTCTCAAAAAGTTAGCAATTTTGTCAGACTGTAGTCGTTGTGTAAGAATGACTTACATTAGAAATACACTTAATGATTTGTTTGCGCAATCTGATTTCGATGCACTTTGACATAATGATATTGTATTTCGGGTACGGGGGCGATGGAAATTAGCGGGTTTTTCTATTGTGAACGTTAATCTCGCGAAATGAGGGCAATATTTGCCAAAAAGAAACACTAGATTACTCTCTAAGCTATACAGCAACGAAAAGCTCAAAGTTTATTTCCCCCGACGGAGTAAAGTGTTTTGTTTACAAACGGAGGATTATTATGTAGTAATTACGACATACATTCCTTGATCGAACAAAAGTGTTCTAATTAAATGTACGTTATAATTTCATTATACTTTTTTCAATTTTTATATTTTCTGTAACAGTTTCTACGTTGATTTCATTTAGAAATAATTAGTAAATTAATGAACTAGCGAATTAGTGTGAGTTGGCAGAGAAAATAAAGATCATGTAAACATGATGCTTCACTATAGAGCTATTAGACTGTGTATTGTATTGATGAAGCTTATGATAAACTTAGCTTGACAATATGAATAAGATTACTATTGCCTTTAAATGAAATGCCGTTGTTGTGTGACGGTTTCGGTATCTGTGTTCCTTTAACTAGTTTATTGTTTTATATCAATATTGATTTTCTAGACATTTCATCGTTCTAATAATTGTATTAATTTTTCTGACAATTAATTTATACTACTTCTTATACTAATACTATACTAATACTATATGTCTCATGAATAGTTATACGATTGTGATAGTTAAAGTTGAAGGTAATAAAGGAAAAGATAAATACAGTTGCTTGAAAAATCATCAATTAATTATTGAATAATAAAAGATTCTGTAGTTTGTCAGTGGCCACTTTACAAGTTGATTATGATCATGAAAAAAGTGAGTTAAAATAAGTGTTATAAAGGATATAAAATTTAATAAGTGTCTACTTGGTAGTAGTTATCACTCATCATACTTACTTACGACGGTGTATGTGAGTGTGCATTGACTACATAAAAATGTTTTCAACCCCCACAAAGAAAAAATACTTTCACCAACCACCAATCCATAAAACATGTTTAGCAAAGTGTAACAGTAAAGATGCAATCCAATCAAAAATCTTCGTTCTTATGCATAGTAATCGGCTTGCATACATTATAAATATTTCATCTCACAGATCGAGAGTCAGTTGTCTCGTCTGAACTGTTGCCTGACCAGACAACACAAGGCAAGGCAGCTTCGCTCGCCAACTTATCGTTATCGAATCCCTCTTTGTATTTAGTGTAGATTCTGTGTGTGTGTGTGTGTGTGTTTGGAGCTTTGTCAAATAGTAAAACAAAGAAGAGCAGCGTCAGTCTACTGTGGTAGCTAGCGAGCCAAATGAAATGGAAATCACTTTGCATGTGAACATGCAAACATGGAGAAGCTAGAGCAGTAAGAAATAAGAAAAGTTGCGTAAGGAACCCAGTCAGATCAAAGATTAACCACATAGACAGGTTAATGAGTAAGTGGTAGTGGAGGAATCAACTAGAGCAGCAGATTCTCATTTGCTTATAGCATCCAGTCTAATATCTCTACAGGGTAGATCAAAATCCTCTCCCACGATAAATATTAGATCCAGTACAACATTTACAAGATATTTTTTCGTACCCCCTCAACCCTGTACAGAATTTCATAATGAAATCTCGTATGGTCAATCACAACCAAATGCGCAATAAGTGCAAAGGATGTGTTGTTGTTATTGTGATGCTATTGATCTCGATCTCTGAATATGCATAAAGGAATACCTTTGCTGCTGCTGATTCTTTTTCGAATCGAACAAGTGAAGCATGAAGTGACATGACATATGGGGTAAACCGAAAGAAGATAACATAACTTTACGAGAGCGACTACGCAAAGGTGAGAGGAGAAGTGAGTTCACTTGAACTATCATGGGCGAGGTAGGGGGCTGAGAAACAATTGGGAAATTGCAGTAATGAGAAAAATGCTCAATAATCCCTCTGTGTTTCTGTGTACACAAGAAAGGAAGGGGCAAGGTGGAGTCGACCGTCGCCCTACATTAAATTATTCAGTTATACACTCATCTTTACATTTGAATACCTTATTATTATTATTATGCTCTTGTACTGCAGTTTATTACTTTTGCATTGCTCTAGTTGTTTATCAATATTATTTATTGTTTTATTGCCACTCATAGCATCGTACTAACTAATATATTTAGTAATATGCCAGTACACTAAAAAACCAAACCAGAAAATAATTCATGTGTCTTTCTGCAAACTTGAAATATTTTTTGTCACTAGCGGATCCTTTTGATTACTCGTAAGTCGTCTCACCTAGTTTTTTTCCCAAGCAGAGCAATCAAACGTCAAATAGTAATCCTCCTCAGACAGTATTTGTTTGCGTGATGAGACAAACACTGGAATGAATTCTCTGTACGAATACATTTCCTACTATTCCTGTCATGTCATGTCATTTTCCTTTCAAAATCGCCATCAATTCACTCTCATCTGTTCAAATAAGCTTATTTAATGTTCTGGCTTCGACCTTCCTTCATCCTATTATGAATCATTAGCACACATGACTGTTATTTCATGCTCAGGTCCAGTACTCACCTAAACGTATTGTGCATTGTAAATGTAAATCTGTTAAGCTTGCTTAAAAAATCAACAAGAGCGTATTAGACATCATATGCTTGTAACATTATGATAATTCCAAGTCAATGATACAAGTCGTCATGTGTTACTACCAATTTAAATGGTGACTCGTTCAAGTCCATGGAAATGCCGCTTTTTTAGGTTGTGCTGCTGAAGGATGTATTCTGTAGGTGACAGAAAGAAAGAGATGCACGCAAGTGTACCTATGCCATATAGTGGATCTAATTTGAATTGAAAAGCTAGTCGAAGTGGTTCGCTTTTGTTTAATGTCATTTCGCATTCTATTTGTTTTTTTGCATTCATTTTAAATTCAATTGTACTCTCCGTACAGTAATGCTCGTAATCAGCGCATCGGTTGGACAACTAGTAATTCTCGTGGTTTGAATTTGTTTGACTGTCCGCGTACAGTGTGTGGATGCATCGAGTGGCTGCTTAGACATTTAGATACACTGTGCTACAAGTTGAAGGTAGAAAGTGTACGGAAAGGGAAAATGTAACGATTTATCTTGATTTCAATTCGATTAAAGTAGAAGAAAATAACAACAAGTAAGTAGCAGGAGGTCACGCAATGTAAATGCACTAGATAAAATGTAGTAGAGACAGCTGTGGGAGACGATGCATGGTTTTGCCCAATTGCGTTTCTCATTGCGGCTAAATTAATGTAGTTTTTGTCATCATTAGAGCAAACTGAGATTTTTTAATTCATTGTGTATCTGCTGGTTGTGTGTGTGAACTTGATTGAAAAATGAATTAGTTTAAGCTAGAAAAATGACGAGTAATGAGTTGTTTCTTGACACCTTTGTGCTCTTCGTGAAATTGATGAAAATGAATTATTTAGACGGCCAGAAATCCTAACTAGTAAAAATGTTGGGACACAAATTAAAATTTTGAAGCACAACAAGTTTCCCAATGCAAACAGAATAATTCCAAAAACATTGACGCTCACAATGAAAGCATCGTTTGATAAGTGAAACTGTTCAGATGAAATATTACATGCTGATGAGCCGCTTTGTGAATACAGACGAAAAAATTCTAGCTTCAGATTCATTAAGCTTCAGGATTGCACTATTAGACATGTATGTGGCTTTAGTTTCATTGTTTTAACTGTAAAGGAATAAAATATTCACATTCTTACTACATTGCCGTTGTTTACGAACAACGTTCCTTGAATGTGGATCACAAATGAATAAATGGAGCCACAAGTAGTCGTTCATTTTAGAACACAATCAAATCTACTGAATAATGCGGCCTGGTGAGTTTCTCAACGGAAACGGCGGCGAGAATATAACATTCTAAAGTAATGATGTTAAATGCAAATCTTCTTCCCATTTGCATTTTCACATACGTTGAGATTCTTGTTTTTCTGAAGAATTGGAAAACACAATGAGACTCTGAGAATGTTTTGGTTTGCTGAATTAATTTGATAGGACAGGTCAGGTTTACACGTTTTTTTGGATTTACAGCACACCTAAACATCTCAATTATTGTCTTAACAATTTATCTTCAATACCTTCAGTGTTATCTGTACAACAACGCATAAACATAAGTACTACAAACGATCTTTCATGCTATGCAACGTCGGCATCTCTTTTCAACCGGCCAAAGAGCACTACATACCAGCAGACCTTTTATGATTGTCTATAATTGCAAACCGTATGCACAGTACACTACTGTACTTTACAAAGTTTTGGGACGACGAGAATTACTTTTACTACAACAGTCATCCTTGCATGTCAGCATCCTCGCACACGAAAGATCCTCATCAAGATTATTATTATTGGAACATCTTCACCCACTAGACACTCCACTCAATTAGACAAACAAACAATAAAAATTGTTAACTGAATGACTCTGGACCTCTTCTATACTTCTTGTAATC
>JABASC010004904.1:0-11063 GCA_019776185.1 Plutomurus gul
GTATTGTAGGAGTATGTTACATACAATATATAGTAAAGGCTCACTCTTTCCGTGTCCACGTACAACTCATATCAACCGCGAGTGGAATTCTCTCTACTACTATATAGGCCTACGACATACTGTTCCTGAACGCTCTCTGTCGCTATCCGTACAGAGAGAAGAGAGAGAGAGAGAGAGAGAGAGAGAGGCAAAAGGGGGAAAAGACGCAATGTAGTAACTTCTGTACTCAAATGCTGACTGGTGGTTTGGTTTCGTCTTGTCTTTGCCCCTTTGCGTTTGAATGATTCTGAATCTCATATCTGTAAAGGAGTTTCCTCGAATGACTTTGACTTGAACTCTCTTTCTCAACTACAATCTAGACCATACAGCAGCAGCATCAGTAGTTGAGAGCTTATTGTACATCTTAATTTCATCCTTGTTTCATCCCATCCCAAGTAATAATTCCAGTACAAACGTTATACAGCGAGAACTTTTTATATTTGAATCTTGACTTGAATTCCGTCTCCTGTCTTGTCTTGTCGACGACCAGACTCTCTCACATGCATACTGTCAATTCCCTGTTTCCTGTTTTATCTTTTGAGAGACACAGAGAGAAACGCTTCGATTTGTGAAACAATGAATTACTTAATGGTATAAAGTAGCTGTCAAAAACGTCAAAGACTGTATACCTTCCATCACTCACACAATTAGCATAGTGATCGCATGCTATGCGCAGCTCTTGCAGCCACACTTTTCTGTAGGGGAGAGAAAGAGTGGCAGAATGAAATTTGCACTGCTGGTTCATACGATGATATGACCCGTGGTCTGGGCTGCCCTGATCTTCGTGGTGTAGTTAATACTGATTGTATGAAAAGCTGATTTGACGAGATGTGAAATTGAGGAACGTAAGTAAATGTATTTGATGCGATTGTTCAACTTCAACTTGAAATATTTTATTACTTAACTTAAATTACAGCTCCTGCAAACGGACTTGACTTTTGAAGTGGAAGGTAGCTGGTGATAGTAGACATAGAGACAAGGCAAGCCAGGAGACGGTAGGCGCAGCGAGAATGGGCAAGAGAGACATGACTGCATACAGAGAGAGAGAGATAGAGGAGAGTGTGTGGAATTATGGATACACCCTTTGAAGAACGCTATAGTAGTCTGGTGCAGAAAAAGTTATCTTTTTCTCTGCAGTATTCGTTTCTTCTTTTCTCCCACACCCAGGCCAAAGGCTAAAGTGTAAAGCAGAACCGTCACTGTATTTTACTATGAAAGAATGGAGCTTGAGAAGTTCCCTACATGTTACAAAAGCATAGTAGTATCTCCTTGGCTGGCTGCTTCTGGTTGATGATGACGTCTACTCATTCATTAACATCTCCTGTTTCTCATGAATCCTTCTTCTGAAGTGAACCTCTCTCTCTCTCAATTCTCTGTGAGTCTGACTCTCTGGCTCTCGCAACTTGACTTCACTCTGTTCAACTCTTTAGAGCTAAATGGTGTTTCCTTGACGTGATGTCTAGTCAGGTTTGGTTGGGTATGACTGCGCTCCTGACGTAAATGAAACTAAACCGACTTCTACTCTTTCGATCTATTCCACATCTGACTCAATATATATATATGCAGTAGTAGGTATCTCCTCCTCCTGCAAGGGTTCTTTTAGATCTGGCCAAGTGTGACCTGATGTTGACTTGACTTTGGGTTGGATTTGCACTGGTTGATTTCCATTAATATTACTACACTCTTTACTGTGTAAGACGAGACTAGTCGAATGGATCTTGTATACTTCAGCCTATACTTATTTCTGTTGTTGAATCTGTGCAACTGATTGTGAATCTGATTCCTCTTGTGACGTGTAGACGACGGGGGATATATGCTTACAAAATAGTTAAGTAATACTCTAAATAGTGATGAGGGTGTCCATTTAAATTTAGGGATTCTTGAGAAAGACTGCATGGAAAACATCTGCTTGTATCGATACTGCATATTGGTATCTCATGTCAAAAATTGCTACACTTGAAATTCAAAATTATAATAATGTAACTTAATGAGGGCTTTTTCTTGCACTGTCTCACATGTCCTAATGCGGAGGTAGTTGTACTATAGCTGCTGACTCGTTCAGCTTTGGACAGCTTGTCATGATCTCGTCTGATTGATCCATTCAAGTGAACAAAATCATTTCTCATCTGTTTCATGTCACCGAATCAATGTTAGTTTACGCTAGATTATCGAGTCTGAACTCGATTTATTGTCGAATATTCACTGTATAGACGGTAGAAGTATGTATCAATCGTGAAATGCCTCGTGCGTAATACGAGCGAGCGAGCGAGAGAGAGTTGAGCGATGAGTGTGGTTGTTGGAATAATATGAAACGAAAAAGCAGTCCGTCAGGGAATTTTGCCTCTGTGTCCTTTGGCAATAATTAAATCCATTCTGATGAGATCAAAAGGATGACTAGTGCAGATAAAACAGAAATAATAGACAATGAAATAGTAGTGAAGAGTGCCGTTGCAGACAGTTCCCCTGACGTTTTTGGCCGAGAAGATAGGAAGTGAGGTTATTATCTAACTAATAAGGAAAATATGTCTAAAATCATCGTACTATACATTAGAGGTTGGCAGTAAGTTATTTTTGAACATAGGTGAGTATAGTACAGTATATATGTAAATACTTGTGTAGGTAGCTGAAGGTGGTTTCATTTTGGCTCGACTCTTCTCCACGACTAGTTAGTGCAAGCTGCTGCATAATATTGGCATCCCCCTTCATCTTCAGGTGAATTCTTTGTTTGCTGTTGGCTTTATGTATGCTCTAGAGTAAAGGAAACTGTATGTTATATCGTTATATAATGAAGGGGTTGATTTTCTGTTTTGCTATGCATTCTAAAATTGAGTGGTGTGATGCGTTCTGCGGATAGTCAAGTCTCGCATCCAGCTGTCGCTGAGAGAAAAGACGTTGAAAAAGTTACAAGGCAGACAGAGTGCTATGCTGTTTCTGTGTAAAGTGGTAGTCAAATGGGGTCGAGTAGTAGTGTGTGCTATTAAAGTACATGGTTTTGATAATGTAATGTAAGGTGGGTAATCGAAGGCAGTATCCTAAGTAATGATAATGATAGTTGGCAGTGTTTGGTGGTGGTGGTAGTGGGTAGGTATTCAAAAGATATACTTGGATGGAATGTTCAACTACTTATGGAGTCGCCTTTAGACTTGAATGGTGCGTCTAGCAAAATGCAATGTTGGTTACATATTCGTGGTGGCAGACAATGTTGATGTATATAAAAGCCATTGCCATTTGCCAAAATTGCCAATGCCTTTTCTACCCTGTGATAATGACGGCCGGCCAGACCACAGTATGCACATACATGGATGCCTTGGTCCCATTTGGTTCGTTGACGGAGTACTGTTTCTATGCAGCTGAAATTAAATAAATGGTAGTGAGTTTTTATCGATAAAAAACTTGCCCCTTAGCTTTGAATGAGCGTCTCACCCTCCTACACACTATGCACACGCTCTCTCACATTCTCTCGTCCACCAGTGGTTGCCTTGCACATTAATACACAGTGCAGCAGTGAGAGAACAACCGAGAGAATAGTGAGTCCAGTCCAGCAGAGACTCTTATCTGTTCGTGTAGCCAGTGGAGACCCGAAAGGCAAGAGAAAAAATCGAATTCGCAAATGTTTGTCGAGGAAGATAGATAGTGGACATTACATAATGGCCAATCGTGGCTTTGTCTCATTCGCAGTAAGTCATTGTTCTTTGCTGTCTTTATCTCCTGTGGTCAGGTTAGGAAAACAATGGCTGGTGTTTTGTGCAGGTAGTAAGAATAGCAGCAATGTGTTTGTAGGTGCATACTATTACAATGTAATGTGCAAGTGCCTAATATTATACATGACACAAAAAAGACACTACAATCACTATTTCTCATGTACATACATATATATTCGTGGTAGTAGTTCGTACATGTTATTCTGCTGCTGCATCGAAATCAAACAGTGAAATAAAATATACAACACATATAGTAATAGAATAGCATATTAAAGTTTTACGTGGTGAGTGGTGTGTCGTCGTGAAGGGCTGACTGAGGAGTGGGTGAGTTTGGATGTTATATCCACATTTGATAGAGGATTACTCATGCCTTGCCAATCTCATTAGATATTTCGTCTAAGCGAACTAAAGGAGCTTCGTACACAGAGCTTTAGTAGAGGAGGACACCAAATTATATAATCTAGCATATCTCGCTTTCATTCCTGCAATTATTCTGAGTCATCATAGGAATAGTTATCGTCAACTGGCAAGCCAGGCCAGACTAGAAACGAAAACTTATTATGTGCTATCCTCCTTGTTTAAAAATGCATAAGGGGGACTCCCAAGCTGAATTTTGCAGTGTCTACTACTATATGCTCAAATAAGGAGAGATGTTTGCTTGTTCATAGAGAGAGAGAGAGAGATAAACTATTGTTGTGTGCATGTAGTAAAAGTGGTTGCTGAGGATTGTCTTTATAACTTTTGTGATGTGAATGCACACTATATATAAAATATTACTTGTCCAATCACACAGTCCTTCTATACATTAGATATATAGGATTGATATAGTAGAAAAGAGACTGGATACACAGTTACTGTGTGTGTATTCATACCGTTTGCTTTTGTAGAAGAGTTGATTAGTAGGGCCCCTTCTTTCATTTCCCCTTGCCTTGGCTGCTGCTGCAACTACTAATGCAAATGCTAATACATGCCTACCATGGATTTAACATGTTCCTTGGTCATTTATATTTTAAACTAACATTCATCTGTGTACTGCCAAGTACCTACGTAGTCTGTGTCTATTTATTAAGCGGTCTAGTCAAGAGTCTCGTTGTTAAACAGTGAAGTAGAACAGAACAGGTACAATAAAGGAGTGTGAGTTGGAATAAGGAAGCCCTTTGTACATTTCTAATGTCTGTCTTTCTGAAAAGGCAAAGTGAACATTGAGCACAATATGGTGCTGAGGTTGGTCCAACTAGCAGCAGCACATCCACAGTCTCTCTCTCTTTCTGTGTGTGTGTGTATGTGCAGTATAACAAGTTTAAAGTTCTTAAAAGCATTGATTTTCCACGAGAATACTCTCCATCACGAGTGTAAAAATACATATTAAATAATGTAGAGAGTTTGAATGAAAAAGTGAGTGACCGTCGCTTGAAGTGATTGAAAAAGGTACGTCGTTTTGATATTTAGGGAAATGTTGAGCAAACTAATCACGTAGTTTAATTTGATGCAAATGACTGAATGATTTGCGCGCGTAGCGTGTACACTGTCATAGAGAGTAAATTGATGGTTTGTCTGCTATTTCCTGTGCAATTTGTTTATTGTGATAAGTGGTAGGTTGCAGTCGTGTATATGCATAGTGATGGTTTGGTCGTCGTTGTCGGTCAACGACGAAAGGTAGTAAAAGTGGCAGAGCCACGGTTCACGAGCCACATTGACAATGCACTATAGTGTTTAGTTAAATTCATTGAAAAATATGGACAATAACCTAACGATTGTATATTTCTCTGATTTGCAGTGTACGGTGGTGATGGTAGAGCACTGACTGCTGCATTCAAAGGACCTGACCATTCATCCTCTGCATATCGTATTCCAAGAGCAGACAGAAACCAAAGGAAAGGACAAAACCAGACGACGACACAAAATATATGAGGAGGACACATGAGGATATTACAGAGACAGTATGGAGCTGACTTTACTGTGAGGACTGTGAGAGATAACCCTAAGCAGACGCTACTACGGATTTGTAAATCCATCGGAGGAGTACACAATACATCGGAGTATCACCACAGAGTATCTATATGCAATGTACATACACATATTATCTAAGTATTGGTGGATTGGACAGAAAACCATAGGACACAAAATGGAAAATAGTGGCGAGAGAGGAAACGATGCTTTGTTATTACTCCATTGCTGCCTACATAGCATCATAAGAATGTGTGTATACTGTACTTCTATGGCTATATCTAGTAACGTCGAGTAAAGTAAAGAAAGATTGTACCGAGCAGACAGAGTAAGTAGGAGAGACGGTGGTCGGACAAGGAATTTAGGACAGACGAATGTTGGCTGATGTATGATGGTGGTGGAGAACATAGAGCATTCAACAGACTCGTGGACCTTCTAGTAGTCTCTCTCTCTCCCTCGCACTCTCAGTCAGACAGACAGTACACAGGCTGAATGGAACTTCATTTTCCGTTTACCCCACTCTGAAGATAGCATAGACGACAAAATGTTGTCAGATAGTCGTCGTAGCAAAAACGGAGTACTGCACACAATGAAATAATACAAAGTGTAGACATTAGTGGCAGAGCAGCGATTGCTCTCTCAGTAGTGCATGGCAGACGCTCACGTTGGTAAGTGAAATTGTTGCACTGCATACACACTGTACTAATACTATCACCATAGAACACAGAGAGCTGTTTGAACCTTTACCCATGAAACTTGTGCTGCTGGAAAACTCCAACACTCCACCACACTACAAGCTCATTAGCAACTGTATGCATATCAGCTTGGAGGTTTCATACATGTGATTTAATTTAGTATTTTCCATTTGTGAAATTGAGATTTTTCACACGCACCCTACCCACCAACTATAATTGTAATTTAACTGTGAAACTAACATATCGTATGAACAACAATAAATCAAGGAATTTCTGTGTGGTCCTGTGTTTTCTTCTTTGTGATCAGTTTTGCAGTGATTTGTGATGTGGTGCGCAGGAGAGCCGGCTACGCCAGAGCACACTGAAGATGATGAATTCCATATCTGCATAACTCCGCAGTGTTACCCAGGTATCTAGTCTGTATCCTTAAGGCCAGTCAGGTACCTGAAGTAGCGCGCGGAGAAATGCCTAAAATCATCGCCAACCTCACACAGCAACAAGAAAAAAACTGTTTTCATATTCGTTCACCATGTCCACAGTCTTGTCTTCTTAGTTTGTCATTGTCAGCAGCAGCAGTACAACAGCTCATCGACGACTGTGTGTTTGTTCAAGTGATTAAGGAAGCAGACGAGAGAACGAAACATGGCAAATCATTTAGGAGAATGAGTCGGGATTTCCTACGCATTTGCTTGAGACAGGAAATTCCAATCATTCCTCCGGCTTTTCCTCAATCTGGCTGCAATGTGCACTTTTCGTCTCACGGTGATTACTGATATGACTTTCTGAAAGTGCCACTTTTGTGTCCTGTTCTTCCCCGTGTCCTGTCAGAGATTGTACATATTACGTAGGTAATTCTGTCTGTCGCACACACACCTTTACAGCCGCTCTCCTGTAATATAGCAATCAGTAACAGTGGTATTGTAGCACAGCAAATGCTTCTCTCCCTCTCACACAACCATTCATTTTCAGACGCTGAATTTTCCTATTGATTTTAAGGGGAGAATTCTATAATAAGTAGCAGTGGTGGTAGTGGAGCCTATTAGAGCACATTTAGTTTTGCAGTTATATTACATACATATATATAAATCTAGTAGTGGGCAGGAATGTGCAAGGGAAAAAGCAAGCATGGAGAGTGCAGTGAATTGGGTTGAGTTCAGTTGACTATTCAGCCCAACCAACCGTTTGTTCCGTAGACGGTGCATTGCTCTTTGACTAGGGTTGAATCGGTTGAGTCTCTCTCTCTCTCTCTCTTTTGACTCGCGTCTCCAATGGGTATTTTCCGAGTTGTTGCCATGCAAGTAGTAACTTGGTATCTTGTGTGTGTGCAATGTGAAAGTGATGGTGGAAGTCGTAGTACATGGGTAGTTGTTTGTAACGTGGTGTTGTAGGGAGATTGCTATTGCTGTTGTATGTATGGGGATATTTTTAGAGCTCTGCCTTTGAATCTATGTGCACTTGGTTGACTTCTGCTATCTCTATCTCCTCCGATAGCACTCTGCTCTATGCAGTCAGTCGACTACTACTGCATCACTACATCGTATATACTACTACAACACCGAGATGTGCATTATAGCACCATCGTCGTGAGTATAAGTAGGCAGACATAATGATGTAGGTAGTAATAGTAGCAAATAGGTTTAGTAGTTTATGTGGTAGTTGGTAGAATGTGTTAGAGTATATACATTAGTGGTAGGAGTGAGAGATAGAGAGCCTCTACTATATATGCCATTATAATGTCCATAGAAAGGTACAGCCAGATTAGGGAGATTACAGAGCACTGAGAGTGTACTAGAAAGAGAGAGACAGACTGTGTACATTTGACGAAATGAACGTTACAGAAAGAACAGAATAAATGTGTAAATGCTAAATGGAAGAGTGTAGGAAAGTTTCTGTGTTGGTAGGTGGATTAGATGGAGAATAAGGACTGAATGTTAGCGAGCACTATGACTTAACTATTAAATATACGTGTGTGTGTGTGTGTGTGTTGTATGTAAAATGTACTTTGAATTCATGTAGTACGTAGGCCGTAAGTATTTTATTTTACTTGTCTGTTCTATTCTACTCTCAACTTGTCTCTCGTCCTATTTGTATGTAATAGTAGTGTTGAGTAGATGCGATGTGGATCGCTTCAATCCAGGTTTGTTTGCCGTTGCAGACTCCTGTTATACTGTATCTTCTGGGATATGATGACGTGCGACGACTATAACACCACCACCGTAAACGAGAAAAGACCCACTATATGCTTTGTACTACTATAGTTCGTTGTAATGGTGCAGGTAAAATGTAATGTATATATAATTGTGGTGATTCTTGGCTGAAGTGTTTTCATATGTAGAGCCGTGAGGAGGATGCTGACTGGACGAGCCTTTTCCATGGTACGTGTACAGACGGAGTGCTGCAGTGGTATGATTCCGGGGGAATCGGCCTGAAATTATGGTGATGCTGATTCCAGGTGTCTCTTGTTCATTGTACTTCATCAGGTGCTCTGGTGTTTTGGATTCCCGGCACCTGAAGGAGTGCAAACGATACGGACACCAACTCTACACGCATCATCAATTTCTTTGGCTACCACTCTTATTCTCTGCTACCAATAGAATATTTATTACTTACACCAAGGGCCACGAAATAAATCACCTGGTCAGTTGTAAGTTGTGGGTGAGGGATGACATGCTGCCCCTACTACTAGTTCTAATAGATCCTGAAAGCTACAATTTACATTGCTTCGGTCTGTATAAGTAAAGTAAAATTCATGTACATATGTATATTGCAGTAATAAATCTTGCTATTAGGTAATGCTAGGGGTAAACTAGTGATATGTATGGGCACCGAGAAACGCAGGTTGTGAAGTAAATGGTATTGTAATTAATGTTAAATTGTTATAATACTCATTGTAATTCGTTGCACATGTGTACTGACTAATACTCTTGATAATAATAAAGTGACCATTTGGATGATAATTTTGTTTGCACTGGAAATTATGGAGTTATTTACGTCCGTTCTTCGGAATGGTCAATAATTGGTGATAAATGCCGATTCATAGAATCGAACTCATAGAACGATACATAGAATATGTACTTTTACACTCGGTATTTTCGCTGATTACAGAAATGGATATTTGAAATAGATAATAGATGTATGAATGAACGATAGATCTATCTGCTAGTTGGATGCACTGCGCTCCAGATACGTTGCAATCGGGCTGCACAACTCTGAAGTGTTTACAGTTCCATCGGACGGCTTAACAATTTCCATATAATTCTCTATTGATTTATCGCACCCTTAACATGAGCCAGTATACAACACCCAAACTGTTTGCATTATAAATAATAATATGTTTTTGCCATACACATTACAATCCCGGATGCACTGATTCGTGAGCATTGCAAAAGGTATGGCGTCAAATAGTCGTCGAAGCTACCATGGACCATTACGCAAAGTACGCGCTGTATTTATCATTGGATGCAGATGTACAATCCCGTCCTCAGAAACATCACCGAAAATACCAATGCATTTCATTATAACGTATTACATTATTTGATAAAACAGGAGAATGTAAACAAAAAAATTACTAAAATGTAAAAACAAAGAATACCTATACCCACTGTAAGATTTTTGACAGCTCTCATCAGTTGATTGTATAGAGATTTTAAATAAAATGTTAAAAACAAATACTATTCTAGCACTTGAGTTACATTTCCCAGCATTTGATGTGATTGTGCAAAATCTGGTTGGGTTAAGTTTACAGCAACACAAATCGTTGAGAGAAGAACAAGATGGCGATCCATTCGAAAGGTCTAAAACTTACACAGGTAGTGAGGTTCTGCCCAAATCGAAATCAAGGCTGGAAGGTAAGATGTTGTAGCATGAGATTTTGCTCACTGCATATAAATTTTTCTTAGCCAAGGGTTGCCCAACCTTTGATCGTACGTGTTACTCAAAAAGCTAATATTACTTCAAAGTGGTCATACATTTTCCACAAAGAGCGGATAGGATCACCACAGTTAGTTTACGAATTTCATTACATGGTGCGTCTTATCGTACAAATTAAGGTCTGCAGTCTGCATGTACTCGATATCATTGTTGTCTTTTTTTTGAAAAAAAGATGAGAGTATAAGTACACGGTACAATTACAAATAGTTCCATTTCAATGGTCACGCCTTTCATCTGTTGTGCTCAAACCAAAACAATTTCAAGTAAATATATTATTTTTTTGAGAAAAGAGACAATAATGTAGTAGAACGGTCTGAAAATCATTCTTGGTAAATCAAAAGAAGCTAAATAATATCAAAATGTTAGATTGATGAATTTACTTAATAGGGTGGATGGAAGTCGAAATATATAAATTCACAAAGCCTTCTTACATTTAAAATACTTACAATCGTTCAACCTAAACGTAAATTGTTGAAGACGTTCTCTCAAAATTAAATTCAGCATTAAAACCTTCAGTTATGTTTGCATATAATTCATGCAAATGAACTTGTGCGAATTGAAAACAAACAAATTTAGTAAATTAAGGAACAGAGAGGTTTGTGTCAGGAATGAAAATTTACAGATTGATGCTACAAAATCATTGCATACTGTGTTCTTTTGTCAGAAGATAATTTATAGTCAGACATATTTTCTTTTCGCATTAAAGCTAAGAGTGCTAATTAGTCTGTACGATATGACCTGATGGAGTCAA
>JABASC010004905.1:0-11060 GCA_019776185.1 Plutomurus gul
TACTACGCGGACAATTTAGCCTACTTCCCATATCAAGTTGTAGATGAGCCTTTATTCATCATTCATCACATTGATATCGTAATCTCGGTGACTGGTTCTAATTTACTACAGGCATTTAAAGAGGTGGTGTTTCTTTCTTTGTTGCATTTAAAAAGTTATACGTTTACAGTTACATGCCCAGATTATGTTATGTACTTATTTGTGTCCATTTTCTAGTCGCTCAATCCTGTCCACAATCCGTCGGAAACACCCACTCCCTTTATTTCAGAGAATTCCTTAGAAAATTCAAATCCCATTGAAGTTCCAATAAACAAAGTCACTGATATTATGGAGGACGAGGAGGATGAAGACGTGGACTCACTTGTCAAACGTGTTCCAGAAGATACCAAAACCTTAGAACAATGTATAATAGCATCTCAAGGCTGTCTGCTGTTACTGATGCTGAAACAACACCTCAAAGATTCCTATGGAATAACCGACACGTAAGATATTATGATTGAATTTTTTTTTATTGTTTCACTCTAAGCAGCATAATATTAATTCCACGCTATGAACAAGGTTCTAACGTGACAAATTTGTACTTTGTATTTTAGACGTATTAGTGCCTACTCTCCCTCTGATGCTACCAAAACATTTGAAAGGCCTGTTAACCGACGCAATTCTCCTGCTTTCGATCCAAAATGTACTCTTGCTAACTTAAAGAATCCCCCTTCAGGGGCGACATTAGATGGGAGAAGGGCACTCATAGAACTTTATTTACATGTAAGTTGGAGTTGATGACAGTGTAATTTATTTACTTATGAGCGTATGCACTAGTTGCAAACCTGAAAGTATTAATTCAAAAATTTTGTTTCATTTTTAGTTTAAGCAATTGATGCTCAGGATTGATCCCGAAGAAGGGGACGAGGACGGTGAAGCCAAACCAGTTAAAATCAAAATTGACCAAAACCTTTTCACTTACTCTCCAATGAAAAACGCCCCGGGTAAAGTAGTAATTGCTAATCAACAAGGAGTGGTATCAACTGCTCCATCGTCCTCTGCTGCAGTTGCGGCTCAACCTCCACAATCAAATGTAATTAATAATTCAACAACAATTAGTGCACCACAATATGTCTGTATTTCACAAAATAATTCAATTCCTGTCAACAAAGTAAGCATTATGTACAAATAAGAACAATTCGCTAGAAAGATAATGTGGCATCTATGATTTTAACATTTTCCTTCTGAATTTAGGAACCCGTGGTTAGAGTACCTAAATTGACGATAGTTCCTCTAAAATTTCCTGGATCAGAAGGTCGAAAAGGTCACAAGATTAAGGAACATCACCATCACCACAAGCATAAAAAATCAAAGCATAAAAAGAAGAAGCGACACACCGTCAGTGATGACGATGACAGCGACAACCCAGACTCAGATCCGGATTTCCGTCTATAGAAACTTTTTGTCTTAATGACTTCACTCAACAACGTTCGACACTTGAAGTCAAATACGAAAATCTCAAAACTTTTTGGTGCTATTACCAATGAAGTGTGTGAACCCTTTCAAGGAATGCTTATAGGCTAGATAGTTAGTATTAGTGACTTAATAATGTAGAATTAGGATGTGCGTTCACCTTTAAAATTATCTGATAGTATTTCTTTTGACCCAATACTATTTATTAGCTTAAATTTTTAGATATTCATAGTTTTGATACAATTTTCTAATTAGACTGAAATCTGTCGTAATGTTTACTTTTAATTGTAAGTAAATAGTGTTGCAAATATCTTCAAGTTTATAATACAAAATCAATTTGCTGCAATATATAGTAAATATTTAATACACTTACCTAATTGTTACTGTTATTGATACTGTTAATCAGGAAAAAGATGAAGACACTGTCTGAAGAAGTCATTACTGTTACGCATTTTATTTATTCAATCAAATTAATATTCACTATTATGCTACAGGTTATTTTTACTTACTAGATTTGTATGGAAAGTTGTCACAGATCTGATATAATATTTATTTAGACCTAAGATTTTTCATCCAAACCTAAATCATACAAAGCAAACATACGATTCCACTAGATGAAAATAAGTCATGGTAGTCTGCGCAACTTATTAACAAAAGTTATTACATTCATTTTAAATTTTCATCCTCCTGAATCACAAGTATTACTTATTCAGTTGCTAAACAGGAGTTCTTTTAATTCAAGCCCTTGATAATTATGAATGGGTTTTATTTAGTCTACACCTGGGAGCTAAAAGTTAGTAACGTTAAGTTCTATTGTCGCAGTGAGTATATGAGTAACCTTTAATGGAACCACATTGTTGTACAGTTACAACTTACAACTGCCAAGGGATCGCCGCACGGGCTTGTTGCATAATATGTATTAAATATTTACGTTACTACTATGTTATATTGAAATAGGTGGTACTACAATCTATGCACCTGTACTTATGATTTGCTTTGCAGTTTTAATGTAAGTAATTGATGTTGTTGACATTATGGTAGCTAAATGAATTTTACTTACAAAATACTTAAATAAATGGTTATAATTGTTTGCGACCACGATCGCTTCCGTATAAGTTTTGTTTTGACATAATCAATTGGTTTAATATCAACAATGTTTACAGTAATTATATTCTCTCTTGCCTAAGTAGTAATACAACGAATGAACTCTTAATTACAAAACATATACTGGATAAGTATTAAGGTTTTTTGTTACTAATCAGTCTGGTTTAATTTATTTAGGGAAAAGGGGATATAACTTATGATTTCACAAGCAGGAAATATTATTATTTAACTGTTGCAGATGGTTTTACAAGAGCATAAATAATGAACTCGTTATTCTTTATATAGTTAATGGCAGTGGCCCATGTGCAAATGTGGTTGGCTGAAAATATGTTGAATAAGTGCAAATGCGTGGTACGAAATAGCTGATAGTATAAAGCAGGCAGTAATGGAAAATTAAATGCTTGCATTAAGGATATAGTGTGTCGTGAGCATGACAAGAGAGATATGTTAAATGAAGAAATGCCGTTACTTTTATGCATACATACACCAGTACAGAATACTAAATGGTTTTATTATGTGAACCATGTACTAGTACACCAGAATATTTGTAATAAAATGATATTGCTTCAAGAACTGTTTTGAGAAATTACAAAAATACGAAGCGCAAGTAATTTAACTGTAATTGATAACTTTATGTATGTATTTCAATGTAAATACAATGTACCATTTTGTGTAGATAGAATCAAACCTATTATTTAAACCATTTTTCTGGGGAACATATTAATTACATAGTAAATAAATAGATGAATTTGTTATGAAATATGTACTGGAAAGGAAACGTTGAAGATTACAAAACAAAGAATTAGTTAGACACACTCAATATACATACGCTATAATGTGTAAATGAGTAATAATATATTGAACTATGCAGGAACAATATAATGATAGGAAAAGTGATATTTATTTGATTTTTTTGATAACAGAACTTTTTTGAGTATAACATTAAACAATAGGATAACATTTGTAACTCGTACATGTAAGTGTTTATGTATAGTTAACAGAACAATAACAGTGACAAAAACCTACCTAATACTTTCATTGGCTAATGTTCTTCATTACATTATACAGTAGAATTTTAATAAACTATTGACTATTGATCGTACAAATTTTTTTGTTTCTCCTTCCACAATAAGATTGCTGAGCGGGATATGAACTCATCTTACACCAGATTTTCGGAAATGAGGTCATTGTTAGTCTTGGCTAGGTGCAGACAGGCTCGGAAAAGGATTTTCTAATTTATCATGTAGTCCGGTGACGAGTAACAACACGTGAAAGGCGCAACAGCCTCCAAAAGTTGACGTGAAACATGGTTTGACATTTCTGTAAATTTAAGATGTATCTATACGGCTCACTCTCTCTTTGTTGAGGATTCGGAGTAAAATTGTTTAAAAGGTCAATGGTGTATTATTTTTAAACCTCCCAATACAAACTACGACAAACGTAGTGCATCTAAATACATATTCATAATTTCATTACCGTGTCCGATGGTATGTGACAATGATTACCGTCGCTCTATGAGTTGTATCAACTCAATTAATAAAAAATTTAAAATGTCTTGAATAATTGCAAGTTAAAAGAATGGACATCTAGTTTGAAATAAATAATAAACAAAATTAATATGACAGACATGTGTGCGTATACATATGGTGACAAACTTTCTATGTACTACTAACATATTTACTTAATAATTGTTACATTAGTGTGGACGTTTTAATATGTAGTTTGTAACTGAATAGGAAAAATACTGTACACATAAAAGAAGGTGAATAAAAACGAAAAATATCAATGGAAACATAAAAATTACGCTAAAAACCTATTACTTTTTGTTTTTGCAATTTTTATCTTTCGCATTAAAAAAAAGCCTTATAAGATAGAGTTCTACAGCCAGTGGCTATTGATCAGGGGACAAAAGTGGCGACGCAACGGTTGACATAATTAGGTAGACAAATCTGAGCTTTATAACATACCACAAATTAACATTACTTCCAATCACTGCAGGGGGATTTAAAACGAGAATTTGATTAATATTACAGGATGAATTTCAATAAGTTTGTTATTAGAAACTGAAGCACACCATTAATTAAAATCTTGCACGGTGAATTATCTTCCAATAATGTGGACGGAAACCATCGCGGAAATGAAAATAAATGTGGTCACCCTTTGCGGAAATAGAAAAAACGTTTATGCTGCAGTAAAAAAAAATACAATTAGACTGCACAAAAGCCTACAGGAACGATTTTAGACGGTTTAGATAAGGTGATCATCGACCTGCATTTATTACAATGATATTTAAAAATTCGTTTCTAGAAGCCTAGAAATAGAATTATTTAAAGGAACAAACTTTTTAAAATAGCCGAAAATTATTATGGCTTAAAAAACAATAAAATTTAATTACGAAATTGAATTATAAGAAAGTAACTCAATTAGTTATTCTAAAGAATTAGTTTGAACTACATATTTTTGCTTTTATGTGAGTCAGTGAGCAAATGTTTTTGAGCTCATGCATCTTGTAAGGTAGCCAGTAAGTATGCACCCGTTTCGATGTAATCTAACTAGTAAGGATATAAATTTCCTAGTAAGTTTGTATTTTAGCTAGAGAGTATGGTTGTATTCATACACGGATGATGATTATACTCAACTTTCTATAAAAACCCTCCTTGGATAAGCTTGACTTTAAATAGAGTTCACGTTTACGAATAAAAAGTGATTTCGCCAACAATTCCCAACCTCCATTGTTCCCCATTTTAGCTGACCGCCTGGTTGCTAACAATTTGGTCGATATTTATTAAACCCTGACAATTCCACTGTACAATATTCATACATAAAGTTTTGGACCCTAGGAAGGTCCAGATTAAGGCCGGGCAGGAAAGCTCAAATTTGCACGGGGATATTTGGTATTTTATGGAGAGAGGAGCTCCAGGAATTATTGAACCAGAATTTTCCCTTAAATTTTAATACAAATCGGGACTTTCCCTTTTTGATTGTGATTTGAAGCCGACTTTAAGTAGTATATTAGACTGCCGGTAACAACAAATTTCCTAAGAGGAATCTTTATTTTACACAACACACCAAAATGAAATTTTAAGAAAATTGTATGATTAAAAGATGACAATAATTGTAAATATTGATTGCAACAAAGTGAATTTTATTTTCTATCTTTTAATTCCACATTTTTACGCTTTTTTCGCAGCTTCTATCTTAAGCAATATGTCTCTGTCGGCTCCCCTTAGCAAATCTAAAATTTGTTACAAAATACATGAATCATGAACAGGGCAGCGGAACCTATTTACAATCGGGACAATGTTTCACCTGGAAAAACGTCAGGGGGGACATTGGGACATGCCACGATTTTGTCCCCCCCCCCATACTGTCCAAAAAAATAGAATTTAGGTCTCGAAGAGTGAATTTTTAAACGTGTTTCATCTGCATTTGTATTTTTTTAAATAAATACAAATAAATAAACAATTTAGCATTGGTCAAGTCTGTGCATATGTTACAGTTCATATTGAAAACCAGTTACTTATTAAAACGTACTAGCACGTTTTAAAACCCACAAAGCTAGGCAAGTTCATACTAAAACAAACTAGGATATTCTAAAAATTCTTTCCTCCAATGATTGTAGCAAGCTGCATCTAAATAAGATAATACATACTTACTGTATTATTTCCTACCTTCTCTATGCTAATATATTGATACATGAGTCTTCGTGTAATAACATGGGATTTCCACAACAGTTTCTTCTACGTGTTTTTTTTATACGTTGAAATATTTCTTGAAAATTAGGTAAGGAAGACACGAAACTCTAAGTAGTGGACTGTACGACTGAACGAATTCGAATGGTCAGTTTGATGAACTCACCTTCTACGACAAAAAGATTTCATACACTAAAAAACTAAATTAAAATGTCATAGATAGATAGATAGTTTATTCAAACAATGTCCTTTTACAAAGGTTGTTACACTGTTGAAGTTGGTAACATATATAATATTACAGATAATCAGTTGAGTCCTGAAAAACTCATTAAAATACATAACATATTACTTATCAGTTTAAAATTAATTAAAATTACATATAGTTGAATTGGAGATTAAGTTGTCAGTGTTGAATACAAATATAGAACCAGATCATAGAGGAGTTAGACATCTGAATTTAAATGCGAATTTTGGATGCTAAGCATTACATTGTCAATGCACGAGAGGTCACAACCAAAAGATGATACAGTAGAGGAGGTAGAAATTTGCGGTGTATAAATCCCACTTTGGAAGGATAGTATGTGAACTTTATACATACTATATCTTGCAAAAGAAGTGCCGCGGGTAAAAAATAATTTGGCGTTTTTGCCAAAAATCGAATTATATCAAGTGATTAGCCAAATTTCTATGGATGATTTGAACAAATAGGACACTTTGGCTTACTAAAGGTAAATTTTGTTTGATAATTGTTTTAACAATTCACAAATAAAGATATTTGTTGATTCTTTATTGTATTATAAAACCAGAACGCGCTGTACAAAGTACAAACAGACCTCTTCGGGACGGATTTTCAAAACCGGGAAGAATTGTAACGATAATTTAAATGCATATTTCCATACGAAATATTATAGTTTAAAAATTTGGATTTTATTCAATTACGTGTACACTGATATTTCGTCCCAACTCATTCCAACCAACTAATTGTTACTATAAAGAATCATTTATTTGTATAATCTGTGGAAAGCAGCCTACGAATTAATTTGGTGAAATAATTTTAATTTTTTTGTCAAAAAAATTGGAAAATATGTGCTGAAATATTTCCTAACCCCCAAAATAGGTTAAAACAATTGAAAAAAGGTTAATAACCCATTTTAAATTTTTTCATGTGCTAAAAAGCAAAAATAAGTGAAAAATGTGAAAACATTTTTTCATGAAACGTCAATTCCCAAAGTCGCACACGTTTCCTCAAGTATATACAAAACATATTTTTGAATATGTACATATTCGGCCTCTGCTTATGATAGATTGTTATAAGCCCTCAATTGTGAATGTAGTAGAATGATACTGAGACGGTATCACAAGAAATGTATGATAAAGGTAATCTCTAGTTAATTTATGTAATTACATACAGGTCCTCCCATGGATGACGTGGCGAGGCTATAAATACGAGTGGACGATTGGATACGAGAATCTTTCTGCTGGAAGCTGTTCAGCTTCTGTTCATACCACAACATAGCGTGTGAGACACCACTTTCTCAGTAGTGACGCTGATCTGGTGCGTGACGCATTAATCCCCCGTAGGTACTTGGAGTATAGGTTAGGGATATAGTTAAGTTAGTTCTAAGTTAGATTAAGTAACTGGATGTCTGTCATAGGTTAAGTAAATTAGTATTTAAATAAATAATTTCGAATACTTTATTGGCACGACCCCGGTTTCTATATGTCTTATTTCTTATAACGATTCCTTCTGCATCCATTTGAATTTATAATTATTAACGCATTGGTTGAATATGAAAGTATGAAGTAAAGTCTCCTGCACTCCTGTACAGTGGTTTGCCTGCATTGATACAATAGTTAATACTGGTCCTACTGACTCAGTACAATATATATTAAAGAATATAACATGTTTGATTTTAACCTTTCGATTAGAAAAAATGCCATGATGAAGATGATGAGACATTGACAATTATGAGTTGCGGCAATTCAAATACGTATTTAAAATTCTAATTACAAGGATAAACTATAACATAAACAGAAATGATTTGGCGCTCCATAACATTGTAAAATTGGAACTACTTTAATGCAATTCGGCGTGCGAAACCTCCGGATGGATATCCTGGAGCACATAAAGCCCTAGAGCAAGCCGGTGAGAGTTCCCTGTTTCTTTCACAGTAGCAACGATTGCAGCCATCTGGAGCCATGACAAATGTGCCTGGTCTTGTGCAAGAGATACCTGTTCCTCCTTGACCAGCTACATATGAATTTGCATTCAATTGATTTTCATTGTTTTCGAACTGAAAGTTTCTTCTTCCTACATTTCACACAATTTTAAATTAAATTTGAAATAACTTCTAATTCAATTCCGTACTTTGTGAATACTGATTGTAATATTGCTAACAATAAGCAGGACCCGGATATATGTATGTATATCTATTTTAAAATTTTGTTTCTTCAGTACTTTTTGTGTTTCAGTACCCAGAAAGTCCAAGTGAAAATGTTTTCTTAGCACACATTGTTTGGTTTAAGCCTACACAAGTTTTAAGTATGTATGTACATTTTCATATGTACGTATTTGAGACTACAATTGTTTTAGGACATTAGGATTGTTATATGCACATATCATATATCCGAACTCCGTTAAAAAGGGATGTAAAACTTACTGTTGTACTGCTGCGGTATTGCATCCACGTGCTCTTTGTTCGAGACACAAAGGAGCATAATACAAGCCAAAAGAAGTAGAACATTCCTTACTTTCGTCATTTCACTCTAAATTTTAAAAAAAGTATTGCCCAGTTACTGTAAAGTCAACATTAATGAATTCTAGATGTAGCACCGCATACTCCAAATATAAGACTTCAAACGAAAAATGAATCAGGAATTGCCAATAAAATACGAATTTAAATGAACAAATACTGCTAACACGATTTCCTAAAAGTGATCTAATATTTAATTGAAATAATTAGAATGAACGTAGATTGATGGACAATGATGTTTCTTTGTCAAAATCATAGAATTATACATCATGTTAATTTTCAAAAATTGTGGAAATTAGGTAGTACCAAAAAACAATTTAAAAAAATATTTTCTTTAACAAAATAATATTTTCAGGGAAAATTTAACATGTTTAATAGCATTATAAAAAAATTCAAATACCTTGAAATTAAAATTATCTCTCCGAAAAAATCAAAGACTAACGGATGCTGCAATGGCTGCATCCAAATGGTATGCTGCAAAATAAAAATGTTGCAAATGGTACAGATTCTACGGATCAGAGTGAAACTCTGAATCTACATGATATTTATAAGGTCAAATCAAATCAAAATATATTAGATTGGCAAACAAAGTTGAGTATGAAATTTACAGTACAAACTGACAATTTTATTTGTTCTATTAACAGTTAATTGGTACCTTTTTTAAACAATCAACTAAGGAAACGTCCTTAAACTTCGTAGACAAAATTACGAAGATGTCTATGAATGTTTACACTAAGGGGATTTACAATGGTGTTCACAAGACTTTGTTGCGATTTTATAACCATATTAAAAGAAATAGTTAACCTGATTCTGTGATGGAAACCATCGGAATTGCTGAAACCAGTTTTTGAAGTTGATATATAAAGTTTATATTATATACGGTACTCTAATTACTAACTTGATACAAGAATAATAATTAAACGAAAGCTTTATTTTCCGGTTTTCATATGTTAAAGAATAAATTAACAAAAAATTGTAAAATTGGGTTTGCCTAGGTGGACAGATGGTAGGGGGTCACACAATGTCTGGTCAAAAATTAGATTTTTTGTCTACAAAGTTTATGGGCATTCCCTAAGCACAAGGGTCTTAAAAGCTTCTCTTACGTGTACGGTTTTCTACTGAGGTGAGAATGAGACAGACCCAAGCAATTAAGCATGCTTTGTAAAAAATGCTTTTTTGTTGAAAAAAGTACTTTACGGACTTGTCGTTATTCAATTTTGATTGAACGATCTTTGACCTAACGTGAGTACAGCATTCGTTGGGTTAGCAAACGAACTACTATCTTCTACTATTTCCTGACAGCTAAATATCACTACTCAAAGACCTCGATTAACCAACTGAGAACCAAAAGGCATATACATGGATTTAAGTATAATAGAAAATAATTCTTGATATTCTTTTGAAGACTCTGCTTTTTTATAATAAGATCGCTTTCAACCACACACCAAAAAAATTGTGTTTTGCTCGAAGATGTACGGGAAGCATTGCCCATTGCAAATATGATACGAAGAGTTGGCGGAAGTAAGTGTTATTGAAATTGAATAAATATATATAGATATACAGATTTAATACCTCTGTATTCAGAAATATCTGTTGTTGTTGGGTATCCTAGTTTCTATTGAGACAACACACACTGTATACAGAAATTGTTTACATATAAGAAATCGTATTGCAGTAAGAAGAAGGAATGAAATCGAAGGTGAACTTGTAATAAATGTGAAGGTTGGTATCGACTGGCCATGCGTGTCCAAAAATAAAATTTATTTGCTTGTTTCGTCATTTGAGCATCTTTTGCACAAAGGTGATTGCTGAGAATTTCGTACCTGTCAGGAACATTATACACTAAAAAAAGGTACAAAAGTAATCTTTACAATGTGCCTTCCATTGTCCCCCTATTACAACCCCTAATACAACTTCCTTTCATTCTTCGGTATCCGGTGAATTCGCCTTAGGAGAATTCGTAAAAAAGCCAAATGAGAATTCGCATCATGCATAGTGACAACTCTTATCATTATCATGCATGCATAGTGACAATTCGTATCATGCGTAGTAGTGCTCT
>JABASC010004906.1:0-11057 GCA_019776185.1 Plutomurus gul
GCGAGTTTTCTTAGTGGTCTCGTCACCTCCTGCACTTTAGTTCTAACAAATTCTAGCTCGAAGCTCTTCTTTAATTCAACTCATCTCATCACCATCACATACTTACATAGAAGACAACCACGTCTGTTGCTGCTTCACCGCGAAAGAGTATGTTGCCATGCTATTGCACAACAATACGCATTCTCCAGACAATACTATCATCCTATGCGTACACATAGAGCCCTGCTACTCTGCGCTTGTACGACAGCGCAGTTTTCTGCAATGTGGTTCAATGCAATTAATGCAAAGTAAGCAGTCAATCTCAATACTTTCCCAGACAGACGGACAGCTTTTACTAACCAACTTTTGCTTAAGTCGACAATGTTTCTACAACAGCGTTCAGATTCTCCTACTACTACTACCACATTAGGTACCACACTTGTAAGTACGTGGAATTCGAACACAATGCATTACATTCATTTCGTTTAGTCGAATCCAACTTAACACATCAACATCACTTTGAATGCATTGACATGACAAATACTTTTTTGCACTTTAGTGCATCCATGCACTTGATCGTTGCTCTTATCTTGTAACTGACATAACCAATATAGCTTACCAGTCATCAATATCTGCTACAGTATAGAGAGACATACCTACACATACATTAAATGTGTGGTAGTCTGTAGCTGTCACAGTTGCACGTAGCAAATATCTCAACATGTAACTTCAACAGAGATTTTCACTAATCTACTTCGATTTAGCACACAGCAACGTAATGAATTCCAGTTTGTGTACTTATATGTGTATTTTATATATTAACGTGTGTGTACTATATGCTGCATTAGGGGATAGAAGTGCAAACAGTCGAAAGCAGAACTGTATGAAAACCTTTTGTAGCTTACCATTGTCGATCCATTGGCATAAGGGTAGGGCATCAGGTATCCCAAGTTGAGAGGTGACGGGTGTGCAACGCCTTCGAGTGATTTGCCTGCAATTATCACACAGCAAAATTCTTGCATTAAAATCAACAGTTTAGTTCACTTACTGGTTAAGTTATTACTACTGTCATTAAGTGCATTGCATCATGTTAGGACCACTATAGCGCGTATACGGATATAGGTGTGCACGTACATATTATATACCTGATGCATGTGAATATACTATTTAATATCTGTATTAGACTAGATTAGTGTAGAGACAACGGGCCCTCTCTCGCTCGATTGTACTTTAATATGGATGTGCATAATAATAATAATACATGTATGTAAATGTATGTAATAGACGGCAACGCAACAAACCTCTTGTTTACTATTAGAACAATACATCAAACACGGAATGGCGGCGGCATCGGCAACTCTCAAAGCCCCACTAACTAATAACACTTTAGCCCCAGCCTAACCTAATAATACCTAGTTTGCCCTATCACCGACCTGACTTGACTAACAACCACTCTTTAGCTTTCAGCATCAAATTTAAACCAGGAAAGCCTGTCAATAGAACCTTATATTGCCCACAAATGCTAATACACTTACGCATCGTATTATCCATTATAATACATTATGCCATCGCACTTGACCTTTCCTAGCTTCCTCTTATCAAATCATTTAATATCATAATATCCATATATGCACCATTAGACATGGACACCTTAGCATCTCTCCAATCTACCAGCACCACCAATAAATTATACATTAAGAATAAGACTTATTTACTCTGTGACGCACAGCAAAAAATATCACTCCGCACTGTATACTATACTTATTGAGTACTGTGCATGCAATGTAATTATGAAGGTTCTACTGGTGCAATCTTCAGCAAAGCTGCTTAGCTACCATATAATGCACATTATTAAAAGCTTAGCCGATCGTGTTCAGCGAAATCCATTCATGTCATTCCAACACATCCAGATGCAAAGTAATTACATGGTTTCGCGTATTATTCGTGTGTGCACAGCACAATGCCACGGCAGAAGAAGGGATTTGCTTTGCTCCGCATTCTCCTATCCGCTATTCCACCTTTTGTTCTTGTTAGACTATAATTTGCTCAGCTAATCTGCATAGGTTGTCTCATCTAGCACATCATTAGGCGGAATAAAATTGTTTTTGAATGCAAAATTCACTATTTACATTAAATTCACTTGGCAAGAGATAAGTATCTGTTAGGAGTGACCATGCTCAGTTCATATTATGAACAGACCGACTACCACATCGTACTTATCTTTATATACCCATGTTTGGATAATATACTGCTGGCTATAGATTACACTGCGTATACAGCTGCAACTTAGCAAGTTACGTGGTTTCAATATTTTTTGATTCCTTCCTATATTTATACGAATGCCAGCCACTGACTGTGACTGGCCATTCGACTAATCTCGTTGACTTAACTCGAATATGCTAAACGCAACTAGCTTGAAAGCGTAAATCAGAACTTTAATAATGGATCTGAGAGAGGAGCATAACATAATTCTCCATTTTAATTTGACAACAAGGCGAAAGTGCCCTAAGGGTTCTGGAACCTGTCAGCCAGCCGCTCCGAAGAAACTTCTAACAAACGAAGCCATAGCCCAGTACGTACGTACGTCCTCAGCTGAAACCCAAGGCTATTCCCTTTCCTATCGTTGGTAACTCTCTTGTATATATTTATCTATCCCTCCCCACTACTTACTAACATAGCATCCTTACGCTAACAAAGTTGAAAAAGCCTAAGCTTGTAAGTAAACTTGGAGGAATACCAACCCAAGACAGGCAATAAGTACGCTAAACTAGCTACACTCTCTCACAGTCCGTACTAACTACTTACCTACTACCATCACCATCACCACCACCACCACCACTATAACATGGACAATATAAAAGTATAACAGCTAAACAGGCAACTCATGGCACTACATCACCTCTACCGTAGCGTATACCGACTTGTTACTCCTTTGTACGGTACAGGGTTCCTTACATTACGGAATGGTAATAATACTTTTTTTCCTCCTTACAATTAGTATACTTTATGCTGATGCTCGTTGTGCTCTTCGTTCTTCATAGCTCCGTGTATTTACCTATTTACTCAACAGGTCGTTCCACGTCCACTGTTTTCATTGACAATATTTTTGTTCGATGCACCTATACCCGAACAACTAACAATAAATATGTAACTACCTCATGACTACTTACTACTACTACCTACTCACACAATCAGTACGTAAGCAGGTGGAATTCCAAAGAAATTATCAATTCATTGTTATTTGGACTCCTAGTACATGTATTAACAAGTTCGTTCTAGATGACCCCGCATTAGACATGTTCCAACAACTGAAAGCTTCTCCTCCTCTTTAAATATTCCCTCCTAGTGCTGGAACATGCAATATATAATAATAATACGCATCTTTTCCTTAAGTAGGCAAAAGAGTACATAATATATACTGATCAGGTTCACAGTTCCATTAGATAAATTACAACACACAAGGATTAGTTACTCATTTACTACATACACGTACTACTAGCGCACCCGAGAAGAGCAGCAATGGGTATGCCTTGTAGTACCTACAAGCATCACATTAACAGTGACTGGCCCCACGGCTCATTCTTCGCTTAACTAGATAGGCATTGTCCCATTGAAACAATTTATCCCTGAAATTCAGAGCTCATTCACTCAAACAGGTTAGCTTTCCAGTTTTGCTAAAAGAGTCGCTCCTACTGCAAACTCTGCACTGACTAGGCTCTACGTGTGATTTTGCTCGAGATTTCCCTTCTGCCCGCTGGAAAAATAACGATAATAATAATAACAATTTGTTTCTACTCTTACAACAATAAATCAACTTAAGTAACCGGTCGGTTGTTCATTCTCCTGTTATCTCATACGTTCAAGTATTCGCTTATGTGTTTGCTGCTCTATCTTGGAGAATCATTGCGCCTTTGTTACACAACAACGAACATAACGTAGTATCAGGATTAGGTAACGACCAAGCATGCACCCCGGCCAACGACAAATTAACAAACTTATTCATATGCACAGCACCAACACAGATACTGGGAATTTTGGGAAACTCAATAGACATTCAGTTCCGCCGGCGAGGCTTTCTGGCTCAAATAAAGGTTAATAATCTCATGATTTACGCTATAAAAGTGCAGGAACTATTTGCAAAAGTTCTATTAGTACGGCGGAGACTCTGTCTATAAACGTCTGCTGTAGTAAGACAGAAAATTTCATTAAAAGACTGAAAGAAGAACAACAACAGAAAACTCTCTCAACACTCAGAATAAGTCTTTGGTAGTTTACAAGGCACAATAACTATTACACAACATTTATTCTACTAGTTTTTGTTACAGCAAATATATTTTATTATGGGATTCATTCAACTCTGGACAGTAGGTAAGTGCAAGCAGGTAAATATCGTCTAAGAGAGAGAAAGAGAAAAAAACAAGCCCTATCTGTTATACTCTTCCATCCTCTACCATCCTTCACCACTTGTTATCTTATTATCAATACAGATAGCTTATAAAGTAATTGCTCTGTAATTACATACAAATAAACAAATTATTTCCACGTCCCAGGCATCCGAATACATCGAAGCGAATCGCAACTCTACAGTTAAACGTGTATACTAAATATATATATTTTCCATTTGAATGAGAATAAATACATTCACTATTTTCTGTACCTACCACATTCACCCGTCTGCTTACCTGAGAAACACTATAAGGGATGTGCGATAACTGGAGCAATTGTCTAATCTCACTATCTCCTACAATTCTATGACTTTGCTTTGCTGAGCTGACTTGACGGATGGCCGCTTAGAGCTCCTTCATCTCATCTTCGCTCATCTCCAGTCGTCCTCATTTCTTTCTGGTCCGTATGAACGAATGGTAAGAAACTTGAGTCATGTCTGTCAGTCTATACATTGTTGTGATCTCCACGCACACAGACCCTATGTGTTTGCATCTCTCTCATTCTATCCAGCTACTGCATAGTAGTGACAGTGATAGGTATTTTGGTCTACTGGTATATGCACAACACTAGTATACAAACTCGCACATACCTACATGTTATATGCATTTACAAACACTTTATACACTTTATACTTTATACACAGGTCTAATGAAAGAAAAATATATGTTGTCTATATAGATACATCGTATATCTGTATACATAGACACCAGTATGTACAGTTTCTGTTTCTGAAAAAGTTCCACACAGACATATTCCAGCACATCAGCTTGAAACGCTTCAATGTTGAATTGAATATACAAGAGCTCAAGTGAAGTCAAGTCCGAGACTTTACAACACTCATTCCATTTCAATCTTTGCTTTAGATACTCAGTGCACGTACGAAAGTGATCCTCCCATCCCATCTTATTCATCTCAGTCAGTCAGTCAGACAAACCAAAGTCATGCCATGCTCATCGTGGTTCTGTTCTCCTCTCAATGTGTATTCTACCATTTTCAGAGAGAGAACTCGGATACGTGTACGTACACGTTCACTGTGCATTCAATGCTAAGAGTCTCCAAGTCTAATACTACATACTAGCTCTTATACCTATATAGTACATATATGCTCTTTTCTATTCTGTTTCGCTTTCTTCAAATTCAGCCGAGTACTCAAAGCACAATGTTTGCTCGCTTGCATCATCCCTACTTTATTGTAATCGAAAATCCTTTGATATATTGTAATATAACAATATAATGTTATATGATTACGTTACTTACGCACTCATAAGCCCGCTCTCTATACAACACAAGGCATTTACATACATAAAAACATAGGATTGCATTTTCTTTGCCTCCACTACTACTGCCAAGTGGTAGTATAGTGCTACAGCGTAAGAAGAGCTCTGTAGCAGAGATTGCCATACATGTATATTAGATAAGTAGATGCAAGTGTTCACTACACACAGTAAACACGCACCACTATATAGTCTCTTCTTCTCGTAGTATAGAACTACGTACTTGGGACTGGACTCAAATATTCATGCAGATAAGCAGCATGCATATTATTCATCATCTCCTTCACCATCATCATCTGCTCAATATGGTGCAAAAAAATGTCCATCTTACTCATGCCTGGCGTCAATTTGTATTCATTCCACTCAACATCAGTCAGTTCGACCAAAGATCTGTAACGAGAACGTTGCTGCTTCCACTACGTAGAGAATAAATACCTTTTACGTACTCGATGCAAACGACTGACTGCCTACCTTAAGACTAAATAATAATACTTTATGGCTCTTCTGTGTATGTAGTAATAAAGCTAACTATCTGTAACCCTAAAGCGGCAACATGCAGTTTTTATTGCATTACATTAGGTTTGATTTCTCTAAACCATTGCATTTCAATCCATTTTACTTTACACACTCACTCTGTCTCCTTACTCTACTACTTAGCTTATGTAGGTAGCTCACTGTCATGTCAGAGAGCGTTTGGTGTAGAAGCAAGTTCTTTCTCTCTCTGAGCAGCAGCAAGAATTAGAATTCAAATATTATCACCGTATAGCAGTCATCATGTTTTAAGCCAAGGTAAAAGGTAAGACAGGTAAGAAGATCCATGCAGGTTCATCAATTCAAAAGCCTTGCTAATTCATCCTCTCCATTTCTTTCACTCAACAATCATCATAATCATCTTCCAATATAAAGAGTACGTACAGACATTACATGCGCGCCACTAAATACTGTTTGTGTACATCTGCACACCAGCAGAACGCTTTACATATAAATATACTAGATACCTTGTTTGCAATAAAAGCGTATCCACTCACTCACTCACTCAGACCTAATACAATACAAAACACATAATGGTAATCTTTCTTCACTTGATAAGATAGAACCTGTCTTGTCTGCAGTCTGGTTGATTGAAATCTTTACGAGGCGGATTTCAGCTTTAAGTAATGATACTGTAATTGCTGGAAAATGCTTTGAAATGAGTTTACTGAATGCAATAATGATGGCATATCTTCAATTATTTCTGTTAGCTGTTTCCAGTTCGGGTTTTTGATACGATCGATTTTTTATTGTGGCAAACAAGGACGTGGTCGTGCTATAACTAAATTTATTCCAACCGCACCGCAGACATGAAACTGCAATAGAAATTACCATTGTCGTCACAAAAGTCTAAAAACCCGACAAGAATAGCCTTTCTAATGAAAAGAGATTTGGTGCCACCGAATTGAGTCAATTTCATATTTATACATAATACTTCCTTAAGAAAGATTTCCTGTCGTTCTTTTCCTCGTTTGCGAAAACTTTGACCTTCCACACATTCTACTTATACATACATATTGTACTAAGATAAACAAAAGTTTTTTCTCCATGCACACAGACTCTTGTACTGTACTCCACCACATTCTATTCTGTACATATGCAGATGTAAATACATTCTTACTTCGTCCTATTTATTTACAAGTTTGCAGTTTTGTTTATTTACTTACGAAGCCTTTTTCAGCTCGCCTCTCAATCTTCCTACACATCTTAGACAAATCGTTGATTTATTTCTCGATGTATCTATGCAGAGAGCTTTTTCAATCATTCATAACAGAATATTCATTTTTTTACATAAATATCAGCTTTTACCTAACTAATAGGGTTTAACTGCAGGAAATATATTTCTATATACATAGTACTGACTACTGCATTGATAACGCTTACTGCAGCATGGACCAAGACAGACCTGGCTGTCAGCAGCGTACGTCGACATCGGTCCTCTCAATTTCTCACCAACCCATACTATAGCACTAAACCAACAAAATAAATACCCTCCTACCTAATATTTACCATCGCACCACTCTAACCACAATTCTCATCAAACTCGCACTCATCTCGACTCTGAGCGTGCTTTTAGAGACCAAAATATATTTTACATCAATTGTATTCCACAGTCCGACGAAATGTATCTGCATGTATTCTTACTCAAATAAAGGGACCCGAACTTATAAAGTTGCTTTGGACAAAGAACCTAATTTTTTACGCACAACTAAAACAACAAAAGTTTTACTACTATCTACACCATCGAGGCTGTCTGCTCTCTTCTTCGCTGCTGTGAGTCACATTGAGTATGACTGACTTGCTCAAGTTGAGAAAACAAACCATAGAATGTCAAAAGATTAAAAAAAATGGTGCATGGTTCATGGTAGTAGAACGTGTCACAAGAAGGAAATTCATCTTACTGGAACATTTTTAATGTTAACGTCAATTGTTACAGTAGGTATATATAATATTGAATATGAATCATATATATATGCAGGTTGGTTGGTATAATAAACATGATACTTTGAAGAATTGAAACATACTATAACTTCCTGAAGAATGGAACTGCTTCTGCTCTTTCAGTTATTTTACAGTACACACTAATTGAATGTTTAAACAGATTTTATATAGAATAAAAAATATATGTAGGTACCTACTTATACTATATATATTATATATATATATATGTATTGACGCAGATAAATTGTAATTGTACATTGTACGTATGGGGTTGAAAATTATGAGGCATGCAATAATGTTTACGGGACGGGAGGGTTAACTAAAGTTACAAAAGGGGCAAGAAATACGGTCATGTAATGTTCGTATTACTAACAGATACAAACTTCTGCTCGGATACCAGCAAGGAGAAAACAAAACAGTAACTCACGGAGAGTAATTCTTAAAAAGATGAAAATGTTTATGTGTCTGGTTGTAGGGATTCGTGTAAGTTTACATATAGCACGCAATAGCACACCACACATACACAACATTCGTTTCAATCTTTGACTGAGTGAATGAAAGAGGCCGAGGAGTATCTCTCTCTCTCTCTCTGTGAAAAAAATTACGAAGGAGCCAACTGAAGAAGATACTCGACTCGATTCTGTACAAATTTCTGTTTGGATAGGAAAAGATGCTTATTTAAAACATGCAATAAGTCACCTCGCGTCCTGACAAGTTTCTTCGGCGAATGATACGACTGGTGGACTAGATATTTGTTTCCCTGTGTCGTGTCTATTGCTCCTCTCCTATATACTTACTAATAGTTACTGAATACACCTGTACTTGGAAACACGTAGTATATTTATCTAGATCTCTGCTTTAAAAGTACGAATCGGCTTCTCTTTATAAAAATATACTCTCAAACTATGGTTATTCTTCTATTCTTTCCTCATCTCGTTTCATCAAACTGCAACAGAGCTCGAAAACGCTCCAACAAATCTACAAACGCAACCACATTTTGTACAACAGTTTAACGAGCCCAACGTACAATCACATTGCCTCACATTTACATTCCATATTACTTCACACAACAAAACGAACACTCCCAAACAACAAGTACACCTTAGTAAGTGTAATTCCTTCGCTTAGTTACTGTTATGAGAGCATTCTTAGTAAAGAGTGACGATAGTATCTGCATCGCAAAGTAAATTGAATGTTGAAAAAGCTCCGAAACCCAAAACAATGCTCTGTTTTCAGTGAGTACAAAGGAAAAATGTAAAGAACGAAAAAATAATACCTACTCTTGTATAGGCAACACAAACGATCACAGTTGTAGGTACTTTGTCAGTTAATTTCAGCAACCACAATTGAATGGAGGGAGAAAAGTGATGATATTTCAACATGCAATAATACAAGTTGGAAGAAGTTGAAAAGCAAACCTGAAACCAATCTAGATTCTCAAGTAAATTGAAGTAAAGAGAAAAGCTTTCGAATCTAACTGCGAAGACAAGACAAGGAGAAATTGAAGTAAAGAATTATGCTCTTCTTGTCTATTGTATCTTTGAGATTGTGATGTAAGTAAGTAGTAGCAACGCAGTAAAAAGAGCAAAAAAAAAACTGTCCAACTACATAAAACCAACAACTGACTAACAAGTGCATCTCTCGACTTCAAGAAAATGAAAGGAAGACGGGCAAGTCAACAGACTGACTGACTGCGTCTGTAAACTGTGTTGAAAAAATCCGTCGACTCCATTCCATCAACCGAGAGAAGAGGAGTGAGTGTAACGTCCAACTACTCACTCACATCACATCGCATCACAATCTGAGCAGGCACTCGTTTTCAGCTTTACAATTAGTTGGCTCGAATTTACTTTAGCATTAACTTCAACCGTACACACAAGTCTGCTAGTATTCAATGCTGCCGAGGAGTCTGTGTAACAGTGCCGGAGAGTCACTTTGAATCAATTCAATTTAATTTCAACCTGAGTGTCTACACAAACTTTTACCACTTCTCCTCCTCAAGTTACAATTCTGGATTTTTATGTCTAAATGTCGGCGCTACAACGCTACCAATGTACTGGTACGAATGCTTGGTTCATTTGCTATGCTACAAAGTGCATAAGATATATAACCTAAATAGTACAGCTCATTGCCGCAGTATAGAATTGAACTAACTTTATTTACTCACAGCCGAATCAATTATCTATTGTACTGATATTTGCACTATTTAGTTTAGTTTTAAGTATAAATAAGAGTGACCGATGTTCATACTAACAATAAATTCATTTCATTTTTCACTTCTTTTAAATTCATTTCAAAGCTTTATTGTTCAATAAATTTTTGCTCGTCTCCCACAAAGAAGACAGATAAATAAATTCAATGTACAAAACGGACAAACGGAATTTCGAAATACAACGTATTGCGCCAATACAAATTTTGTTTAAACTATGTCTAAATTTAAATATTACATTTTATTCCCAGATAACAAACACTTTTTAATATGTTGGGCCAAGTCTTTAGAATGTTTCCATTCTGTAATTCAATATTAGATTCGCACGCGTTGCACCTACAAAAGACAACAAATTCAAATGCTTAGTGTTGAGTTGACTTCAATTGAATCGACACTTTTCATCACATCGCAAGTGAATTTGAAAGGAGCAGAAAGTTCGTCGGATCCTTCTCTATTGCCAAAGTGTCTCTCGGTTTTTAACCAAGGAAAGCACAGCTCGTTGGTGTTGAGAGGAAGTTAGAGCTTGTCGCTTAAAAACAATTTCAACTCCTATCTTTTTCGCCTCTCTGCGCCTTCATTTCTTTTCATTAAGAAAAGAAAAGGGAGTAGTCTTTCAATGCGGGTAGTATTACCTAGAAGAACCATATATATACTAACTAGTACAAGAAGGTAGGCAA
>JABASC010004907.1:0-11053 GCA_019776185.1 Plutomurus gul
TAATTAGTAAATAGATTTAAAAAAAAGTTGTACAATAATATTTCATCAACCGAATGGCATACTGTTGTAAATTGTAACTTATTCAAGATATGATAATCACAGTCAATTTAAATGAAATTTTTAACAAATTTGGAGTTAGTGGTCCTCTAAAGACATTCTTGTTGCTTATCTCCCGGCTCAACTAACCCTTTAGGTAAAAGTGGTTAGTACCAGAATAGCTTTAGCTTGCAAAAAGGAATCCAAACTGTGTAAGTCAGACAATTCAAGTACATGAGGACAAGAGGGCTCTTACTTTTTCCATATTCCATACGAAGGAAATCATTTTCAAGTTTTATAAAAAATAATAATCACACGCAAATATTGATCAAAACTGGAATGATTAATTTTTATTCAAATAGTTAATAGTGTTTTGTGAAAAGCTTGAAATGATTCGTATCACACATACTCAAAAGTCAAAGCCCACTAAAAAGCCTATGTATGTGTGCAGTCACAGTCCGTCTGTAAACACATCTCAATATTTTCTGCATTCATAGAATATGTAAAACTCCATGTGATGTTGATGTTAGCCTATATGTACAAATCAATTAATGTAAGTTAAAAACGGTTGTTTTGAACTACATTTTGAACACGACTATTTTGTATGCTGACAATTATTCACTTTCATATTTAGTAATATTATAATTTAATTATTTATACACTGTAATTGTATTTGTAACTAAATGGAAGAAGTGAAAAGTTAAAGACTATTAAAGAAAACGCAGTCCTATATGCTACTGTAGAAGAAGAAAGAGAGCAATTAGACAAGTTATGACTACTGTTATGGTGCTAAGTCAAGGAAAGCTGTGTATATCATTTCTGATACCGTTAATTCTTTCCTATTGTAGTGTAATGATACGCAATTTCTCATCACAGACATTAAGGCATATCGACATAACTCTCAGTGTATACAAATTTGATTTTTGTTCAAATACTGCAATTGCACTTGTTTGCCAAACAAGAACAAAAATGCAGTGTAAAACTTAAACTGGCAGATTAATGAAATGTATGTATGTAATGATTGATAATTGAAAAATTGTCAACCCAGTGTTTTATAACCACATTTGCTGATATTGTCAAACTACGAAACTAAATAAAAGATAACATACTTTCTAAACCGTAAATACTCATATGTACATACATGTAAAATAAATTTTTCTTTGTATATATGTGCTCTTGATAGCGTAAAATGTGAAAACATCAAAATTTTACCAAAAGCGCAAGTATAGCGAACTAGAAATAGGAATAACAAAATTAGTCAGGTGTAGCAGTATTTGTCAGATAAATACGAGGCAATAGGTTGCTATCTGCTACACAGATGACTGACATTTAGGAATCACTAACGGAATACTATGTAAGTGGCAATTTAACATGCTCACACATTGTCTTCCTTCCGTAGATTTTACAATTTAATTAGTAATCTTTATAGGTATATGTTTATATTATAGGGTTTTATGGGTAATATTTCATAAGTTCATTTTACTTTGGAAAAAGATATCAAATAACAAGCGAGCAGTAGTTCTACGTTACAACTCTAATTCTACAGTACAAATATATTATGGATTGCGCATTATGAGAACTACATCAGTGGTTTCAATTTTGTGTACTTGGATATATAGCTTGGATTGTATAGCATGAAGACGACTAACAAGTAGCCTTACATTGTTAAGATACAGTTATAGTGATAGGTGAACTACGCCCAGCTATGCCTACTTCTTTTTTCGGGATCCCCTTGGAGAAAGATGAGACATAGTGGCCGAAGGCTTGAGAGATGATGTGGGCAGCAAGAATGGACGATTCTTTCCAACACGATTGGAACGGAAATGAAGCCTTTGTATGATTGTCGGCAATATCTTATCAGGAAATAATGTTTGTAATATTCCCTCGAAGAACAAGAGCAGGAACCTTCTATTAAGAACACGATTTTGGCAAAGATCTGAAAAATTACAAGTTAGGTTTTAAGTTAAAATAAATTGTTTTTTATAGACTAACTAGATTTTAGTATTTTTATTGATCAGAGTAAAAACGAATTAATTCGCACTGTCGTGCTATTATATGATGAACTGTTGAAAGACTATTGTTACTATTTTGAATGAAATGAATGGTTTTTTTAGTTAGGGAAAATATCTTTACCAAACACACATAGGAGACCACGCCTGGTAGTTTCACTTCCTATGAGATGTTTCAATTCATCTGAAAATTTAAACAAGAAAATTCAATCTGAGGTACGAATAAAGGTTGTTGTGATTAATGGGAAATTAAATAAGTACCCGAGAGAGATGCCAAAAGAGACGCTTTCGTTGCAATTCTTGTTCTCATTTTAGTTTCGTTGTCTCTTGAACTTCCAGATGACATCCGGCGACCATGCGGCCATAAAGCATTTCTGTATACACAAAATACACATAATATAAATAACAGAACAATAATCAAGACTGAAAATTTAAGGAATTTAGAATACCAGGTGGTAAAAAAATACCTTAATGTACTTAAGTAGCCTGAAACTCTAACAGGGCTTGTCAGATACGCTACGTAGTCTACTATGCGGCGATTTATAGTGTCCCCCAACATAGCCTGAAATTTCATGTGAAAGTGTAAAATACGATGGAAATTACGAGTTAAGGAGTTGAGTCTCTGACCTTACCCTTAATATATCTCGAATGAAGGCTACTATACGTTTTCGCAACCATTGATGTCTTGATTTGAGATCGAATACTTCGTCCATTAGTAAAAGAACGATTCTTAGTGGAATGTTATCGTCTGCCTGAAGATAATATGAAAAAGATTTCACTGATCAAGTTTTCATGCAAATTCAACTAATGCTATCCAAGTTAAGCTTGCCGTACCTCATCTATCGATGAACCAACTTTGAGTGATTCAGAGAAATGTTCTTGATCAACATTTTTAGAATGGAACATTTTCGTAAATCCATCGAATGTATTAATGAAGGTATCAGGAGCGCTTTTAACTGCCGAAGTAACGCTCTTGACAGATTGCTTCAATGGGTTGACTAGGGTATCTATCTGTAATTTATAATAGTATTAAAGCTTCACGTATTTGAAATACGATTAATCCGATATAATTTTATATAACGACAATTTAAATACTTTTTCACTAAAATGTTTCTTCTTTACAACGTAATTCCCAGGTTCGAGGAAATGTAATAAACTGCAAACAAATTATTATAGTAGCATTACAATCTCACATATATATACATACGTTATACATGACACTGGGTATACGAAGACAAAAACTGGTTCAGAATTAATTACAAGAATAACCGAACATGTACTCACGTATCCTGTAAGGATTCTCCAAAGCACTGAAATTTAATAACAAATAAAAATTAACATCATTTCCATATTCCACTAGAAAGTGATCACAAATATGTACAGATTCTCACCTGCTCTGAAGTCATTGACAAAATACTACACAGATACTTATTTAAAGCTACCATCCGTTTCTCCAAAAATATTCTGTCTGTAGTTCGAAATAATAGACTTTTAACAATTCATTGCATATATCATACATCAACCAATAACACCGTGTATAAATTCAATGCTTACCTGTAGTTCGAAATGTTTGTTTACTTGGAAATTCAATTTTATTTAAACGCATCCTGTAATGACAGAAGAGCGGAATATCATAATACATACATACACACAATAGATGAGAGCATAATCTGTTATGTATAGTCTGTCTATTCGTCTCCTCGGCTGTTTGTTTGTTTAAAGTAACTAACCATAAGAATCATACATGTAGTATATCCACTTACCACTTGGATTTAATCCATTGGTGGAAATCATAGAAGTCAGAGTAACGTCTGTAACATAATGACATTGTAACCGATTAAATGCTTGCATCACAATACATTTTCAGCGGTAGGAGAAAGGTCGTGAAGTGATTTACATTTCATTTTCTGTTCTCCTTAATAAACAAAAAATAGTGCTATTCACCGATATATGTGCCATTTCTTCTCCTTCTTATCGTTATCGTCTAATCTGGTAACTTGAACTGCATACACACCAAATTGCTTCCCCTTTTCCGTCGTTAAACCAGCTTCAATAATTTCTGCATTGATTTTATATTTCTTTCCCCACAAATGTTTCTCCCAAGCTAAAAGATCCTCAGGTCTTGCACCCTGTGCTTGTTGGCGCCCCTTCAAGCAATCTCGACACATTTGAAATTCATCCCCTATTAAAGGCTTCGATAGTTCATTTGTGTACAAGTCGTCGTCATCCAAGGATACGATATCCTCCTCTTCGTCATCCGAAGCACTATGAGCGGATACGCTATCAGCTTTCAACAGATCCTACATGAATTAATGATCAATTATTTAATTTGTGGTTTTTGTAACAACAATAACAAGGAAAATGTAACGGTTGAGAATGAAATGGAGAAACCGTTTTGTAATTGTATGTGCTTATTAGAAGCGTTTGCAATTTCCATTTCCATTTCAACTAAAATCTCATCAAAAAGAATAGACAGGCCCATAGTGCATATTCATACTGCGAAGTCACACACACACACACACACACGAATCTCAAGTGTCGACACTTCACCGGATTGAAGTAAGTTACAGTCTCAATAAAATTGTACGACAATGTACTATATATTACCACTCCATTTCATTATTCGCATATTTAAGTCTGCAATATTTTATTACTTACCAGTTCCATGAGACATTTTATGTATAATTTATTCCTTTTAAAGGCTGGGTAAAACTTTTCTGTTGATTCCATTGTCTCTATTAATGCCTCCACCACTTCATCAAACAGGTATGGATTGATTGTTTCCGTTCGAATTTGAATGTAAAAGCGTCTGATAACATTTTCTCCTAATCTTACTTTGTGAACGGCCTGAAATTTTAATAAATGGGCTTGAATGATTGACACTTATACTTCAGTAACACAAATTATGCATACATTAATTTGTTAATACGCATTTACCGAATCGGCAAGAAATTCATCGTAGAGATTCACCTAGAAATTAAGAGAAAAAAAGGATATTATATATATCCCTCTGAACGTAAAATGTAATTAGTATATTTATGTATTATATATTTCAAAAGCCTTGTTGGTTCGTCAAAAAACATTATATATATAAATATATGTGCACTTACCGCAGCATCTCTCATGCAATCTAACATAGCCTGAATATTCTCAGCTTGTTCCTTGCCCTTTTGTGGACTTCTAACGCTCATTTCTATTTCAGAAAACTGCTGTTCACTTGAAAGTCCTCCAGCCTACAATTGATGTACACACACAATATGGATACATTAGGAATACCGTCAATCTTATAATATTCAGTAAACCTTCTTACCGTCAATATTCAAGTACATGTCAACATAGTGTGTGCCATTAACAGAGTTCATGTAATCTTGGAAATGAGAGAGAGCAACACTATTCTTCAGAGTTTCTTCCAGAGTCAGGTTGTGCAATTTTACTCCTGGCATTAGGAAGTAATTTTGCCACTGATCGCCATCGTCTGTCCAGTCTCCGAATCCACCTTCCTTTAGAATGCTTAGTCGTTGTTCAATCATTTTGTACAAATAAGCTACAGTTTTCAGCTGTTGCTTTATGGAACTCAATTCCTCCCCGCTAGCAGATTCTTGAGATTTTTTCTGAAATGACATTTCCAACTTTGCTTTAAAATGAATTGATACATTATAATTCCTTTCGTAGGTACTTGTTATACCAGTTCCAATTGTTGATCCCGAAAAAACTCCTCTACAGCAAGCATTTCTTCCATCGAATCACTAGTTCGGATTACCGTCATGAAAATTTCATTCGCAACCGGAAATCCTTGACACTAGAGTATCATTTCGAAAAATTACACAAAGTTCTTTTTACATCATTCAATGTATACATTCTTTATGCATCAACGATACATACACACATTGTTTAAAGAAATTCACTTACCAACCATATAATATACTGATTAACGAAATCAGGATCGGATATCAAATGAAGAACTGGAGTAAGCACATAACGAACTAGTAAATCTTGAGCTAAAGTGCCAACTGGCGAGCATCCATACTAAAAAAACACAATACTATATTCAAAACCGTCCGTCAAAACCGTCAAAAAGGATATAATTATATTTAAACTGCTACTTTTTGAATATTAATATAATTATGTGTAGTTACCGTTTCAGGTGGTAGAAGAAGGTACAACAAAGTTTCCGTGATACCCTGGAGGTAATCTAAAAAAATATCAGAAAGATCAGAAACTTGAAGAAAGTAAATGTGTAGGTAAATATAAACTAACCACAACCAAATCTGTTAAACATTACGAATGATGCTTTAACTCGGGCTTTCCAGTAACCAAAATAAATGCTTATTAAATTCGTACTGTCAATTAATTCACCTTCTAAATGACTGTCATCAGTGCAAACCATATCACGACAAAGGTGTTTCTCCATTGTAGCCTCCAAGTCAAAAAATACTGAAATTAGGTCGCTATTTGGATTTTCCTTTGTTTTGACAAGAGCTGAGCGATACAAACGCAAATGGGAAGCTGCGTCATCAACTAAGTGAGTAGTGAGATATGGAATCCAGCTGGTTCGTTCAGCAAGTAGTTCAAAGACAATTGAAAGACTTTGTAATAACCTCAAAACTTCAAAATGCTAACTACAAGTACGCAAAATATAGACAATAATTGCAAAAACATTTTGAGGAAAATTGACTCTCACCTGACTTCCTTGACCCTGCGAATAAATAATAAAATGAACAATAATGTACGTATTGAACATTTCGCAATTAGGACTGAAAATGTCACAAACACCTCTCTCAATAATATTGCATGTGAGTGTACCTGGAGGACAAACTGACTAAAGTTTCTTGAATAGTTTTTCGCAGTTCATGAATAAACTCATCATCTTCACTGATGAAATCATACCATGAATGGACATAATCCCTCAGAATGTAATCAATCATTTGGTGCAAAATTTCATCAATGAGCATCGAACCACTTAGTCTCATGTCTAGCTTACTACGAGGTTCTTTTGTTGAAAGACCATCCGTGACCGATGAATTTTCATCTCCAAGATGAAGCAGTACTCGTTCTAAAATAACATTTAGAGATTTCTTTGCTGCGGCTGACTCCTGAATGGATTGGTTGTAAAGTTTAAAGCTGGCCCTGTAGAGATCACAAATGAAGAAACAATGTGAGCTACTAATTTCTTGCATTCATGTACACCACCATAAAGCAAGAATTAATTCTACTGTAAAGTTAAGCTGTTAATTACTACTTACCCAAGGAAAAACGCAATAATTGCAAGGGCGAACCCGACTAGAATTTTGATCCCAAAAATCGCAACAGCAACCAATGATATGAAGATAAGGGTAGAGATAAAGCGGGTCCATGTCCATGGGTAAACCAGTAGAAATTTAATGAATTTTGCTATTTTTAATTTTATCCAGTTTTGGCTTTTAAGCCAAAACGGCCTTGTCGTGGTCATCCTCTTCTTCGTTTGCAGTTTATCTTTGTTATTTTGTCCATCGACGTATTTTGGTAGAGGTAATGAAGTTAACTGGTGTAAGCCTACTGTTGATTTCGTCTGCACATTTCTCAAGCTTCTGTTTCATGTCAGGACGTTATAAACGAAGTAAATAATTTAATATTAAACTCGAGAGAGTTAAACGGTCTGCAATAGTGCTGCCTGGTACTGGGTCATCCACTTGTATGTATATATAGTTCCTACAGATAATTTCCAACAGGAGAATGATGATGATGTGAGCAGCAGAGTCAATTGAGAGAAAATACCTTGATTCAAATAAACAAGGACACATTAAAATTGTTAACATTACGGTAGTGCAGGCACATAGTGAGTGTGTGAAAGTGAAGAAAAAAAACACATTAAATGCCTGTACGTAATCATACCTCATTCCTTCCACTTTACTGCACCCTCGTCACACAATACATGATACAATACTCATTTTAATAATAATAATGCGCATATTACATAATGTCTTGATACTTGAAATAACCCTTTCATTAAACAACAAGCTATGACTGTCTAGGTTTAGGCATAATGTATGTGTGCATAGCTTCAGCTGTTGATAAAGTATAATACAGATCCTAAAGACAACCGACCGCATATACGCAAACTAATGCTAAATACAAGGGTGTATGATGCAAGTACAATTATTGCTTTTTAAAGATGTATCATGTACAATAATACAGTTCTTAGCAAAAGAACATTATCAAAAGGATGTAAAAAATCGTTAAAATATTGCTTACCTGAGGATTTATCAGCTAAATTGATTGTAAGAAAGTAAGAATTATTTTGCAATACTTTTAGCTGAGTTTTCAGGTTTTATATATTTTATTTTTAATTGATTTGATGTTTTTTAAACTTTTGGTGACTTACATTACTGTAGTGTATATATAATGTATGAATAATGATTACTTTTTAAAGGGGGAAAGCTGTTTTTATTATCTCAGTCGTACACTTTGATTTTTACGCACTCATACATAGGATGCAGATGACACACCGCCATACATATGAAAACAGCTTTATAGCTTTACACAAAACTGAATGTGAGAAGCGAGAACACTCACTCCTACATTACACCTTTACTATTGACAGTCCTAACGCTAAGGTAAAATCATTTACGATAAACAGTGACAGATGTAAAATTAAACTACATATTATATTGTTCTAACAGATAACCACATTACAAGTTGACAGCTATCTTCACTTACCACAATGCAACAGGAATAAGCAACATAAAACAGTATACAATAGCAACAGCAACTAGTCAATGCAAATGATTACATTTGCAAAAGTTTGCAAACGCGTACCAACTATTGGACTGCCACACATGACACAAAAGAACATATCCTATACAATATGTTTCTCAGTCTTTCCTTATGTTTTATGTAATTCGTACGGGCCGTGGCCCCCAACGACGAATTCATGGAATCTTATCACTGATGCACATACGCACACTACTTTTCTCATATTCAGCTTTAGCTTTAGCATCTACATAATTATTTATTATAATTATATATGTATGTATTCTAATACTAATAAAAGATTTCCTTAGTAGTACTGTTTTAGGTTTTCGACCTATATAATATGTAGTCAAAAATAAATGCAGTCACTATTAGTCCCATATTTATAGATATCTGCTTTGAACAGGTGCAAGGTGACATTCAGTCGAAACAGTCACCTAACGATACTAAAGAACGTAAAAGTTTAATATACTTTATGACACCTCTAAGAAGATGAATTCATAGGAATTCAATCATTTGCTGTTCGTCCCTTGTGTAATTGTACGAATTGAGCAACTGTGATAAAGAACTTAATAGTTTAATATACTTTATGACACCTCTAAGAAGATGAATTCATAGGAATTCAATCATTTGCTGTTCGTCCCTTGTGTAATTGTACGAATTGAGCAACTGTGACCTTTGTAAGTATGACTACGATATTATTTCCATCGCATATTTTCATATTTTTAGCATTAACTACGACCTTTTCAGACCTGGAATTTTGGAGGCATCTTACCCATAAAAGGAAATGTTATTTTTACAAAAATCTCAATGGTAGCTCTGAAGACTCACCACAAGACATTTCTTAATTGGCAGGTCAAAAAATCTCTTAGATAGAACTAGAGGAAACGGTCTGGTTACAAACCCAAAATCATGTTCCCAGAAAGTTCTTAACTGGAGGATCTCCGTGTGAAAAGACGGAGACAGACCCACATTATTGACTGGGTTCCATAAAGAGATATGTGTTTAAAGTGGGCCTTCTTTGTTTTTCCTGGCCTTTTCGCTTCCCTTTCCTGAGTAAGGAGCAGAGTACTTCAGTTGAACAAAGTATACGGTATTAGCCATGCTTTTGCCGAAAGATTCATATGAAAACGAAGAATCATATCGGACCGTGCATGACCTTACCTTCGGGAAAGAACCCTTTCCTCGGCTTTCTAAACAAGTCTCGTCTTGGTTACTGAAGGTACAATGGTCGGACCTTTTCAGATAGACCCAATGATGGTACACGAAGACTCCAGTTACACAATCACAAGTATTAAAGTACACTACAACATGACTACTTTACAACTGCACTGCTTAAAAAATCGACTTTTGTTCTATCAAGCATGATCTTGTCAACCGTACTCTGCAAATGCCTGAAGTACATCTTACTCCTTATAAACCATTGCAAACACTATTATACAGAGTTATGATATGAAAATAATAATTACCTTCGTATTTTACAATATCAAAACGTTTTGTAGCAGTCAGAGCAAAATTATGCAAAATTATACTTCAAATTATTGGAAAAATAGTAAACCATTTGCAGTGTATCATGAAATTATATGCTAGCTAGGTATCTATAGGTTAGTGAGCGTCTTTGGTTTATGCATTAATGCAGTCAAATGTTTTACAAATTTCTTGACACAGGACTGTTTAGATTGTTTAAGTCTCATCACAGCTTGATCCACAAATAATAACCCTTTTGTTATTATGTCAACTCCAAAATCACCTCTACTTTCCGACTTACAAATAGTAGCTAATATTAAAGACATACTTTTACTACACCATATGCACATGCACATACAATTATCTAAAAGCAGGCAACGCATTATTTGTATGCTTGTTGATAATGTATCCACACTCTGCGTGAGGTTGCAGACCAAATACCTAAAATTTAAAGTTTCATTACTAATATCAACAGACCCCATGTGAGAACGATATAGCAGTTTGGACACAATAGACGACACAATTTGAACGTTTCTCTGATATTACAGATATTATTATGCATATCAACTTGGGAAAGAACAAATAACAACGTACAAAGTTATAATTGGCTCGAATCGATAGAAGACGATAAATGGGCAGTACAACGAAAAAGATTGCAGGGTCCTTCAAAGGGTATAGAAAAGGTCCAGGGTCCAAATCAAACCATTTCCGTACATCATAATAATACGGACTAGAAGAGGTCATCCTTGGGTTCATAGTCGTCGTTTAGTCACATTCCTTAAAAGTTTATAGGATACTAACGTATGGACTCA
>JABASC010004908.1:0-11053 GCA_019776185.1 Plutomurus gul
GAGGAATTGTTGTTGAGTACCCTGTATGGAAAGAAAAACGCCAGAAACGGATGCTGCTATGTGACCAGGGCATTGGATGGAATGGAATGAAAAGTAGAGGCATGGAACAGAATAAACTAGCGTCAAAATAGTAAGAAGCAGTCTCCTCTCGTCGTTTGAAAGTGGAAACGATGGAGAAAGTCTAGTCAAAAGCAGGAGGCAAACAGTCAAAGCATATCCGTAGTCCGGCATACAGAGTTTTCATGCAGATGTAGTACATACGTATGCACTCCCTCTATTTGTATTTCCTATTGGTATTTACTCTCAGAATAAAGGAAACAGCGAGCCAGATAGAACTGAAAGAGTAAAGAGAGAAATAGTATCCGATCAAAACAACCCACAATCCCATTGGTATTCTGACGTGTAATCGCAGTAACATACTTTTGTCGGGAGCTGCCAATATTCTACTGTATGTGCATACGTATCTAACCGTGTATGTATGTGGAGCCCAGCGTAAGTACCGTAAATGATGAATGGAAATTCCTGAAGGTACAGTTCGCTCCAGGACATTATGTTTTTAAAGCTCACTAATAAGACATTCAATAATTTGCCCGGTTGCATGGATTTCACTGTGTAACTATTGGTCAATTGCACATAATATTTAGATAAATAGTGTTATATAGTATCACTGCTGAAAATCCAATGCTAGGATTCTTTACGCATTCTCCATGCGTATAATTGAAATGTTCAGACAAGGAAATCGACTTTCATTAAAAACTGTTCTGTTACAAACGAGATCAAAGGAATAACCAGAGTGGATTAATTAATGTCGGCCTTTGATGTCATATTTCCTGTACCTATTATGCTTCACGGTAGGTACATAGGTAAGTAATGTGCTCACCAACATACTGAAATGCACACAACTCATTTTCAACACGTTCCGAACTATTACCAACCAATATCATTTTTAATAGGTATAAAAACACATGATAGATTTTATTACTAATAACCTATTTATCTGTACCTATTTTGGTATTTGTATATTATATAACTTTGCCTGGAGCTGAACCTGCAACTCTTTTCATCATATTAGAAAATGGAGAAAGTACTATTAAACGTTCCTACACAATTTTTTATTGAAAATAGTTGGATTTATATGATTAGTAATAATTGAGGTCTCCTGATGTTTCAATTTACAAACAATCTTAACTACTAAACCTATTTAAACCAAGTAGGAAGTTAGCTAATGTGATGATGCGCAATGATTCAGGATTAAAATGTAGATATGCAGTATTTATTAAGTATAGTACAGTAGAACTTACAATTAGATAATTCTTACTTTTCATAATAAGTACACAGTGGTGATTTCATAATTACCTATGTAATAAATGTATAAACATATGTAAGTATAGTAATATGGTTTAAAATTTACATAAATTGTCCACAGTAATTTTCAAAGAAGTGTTACGGATTCTTGGACACAAACAAACAAAAGTACCTACTGTGTGTTCTCGAACAGGGGAATACATACTAGCCATTATCTGAAAGTCCCCGAGTTCTTCTGGGGGAGTCCACAACACAGCTTTGATTTGTCATATTTCAGCAAGAATACCTAAACCCTGGGAGCTGATTGAAACTTTTACAGCAATCATCCATGGATCAACTTAGTGTTACGCTGAATTGTGAAGACTTATTTTATGAATGTTTGTATTTTAGAGTCTAACGCTAACACCGTTACACACAATAAGGAAATGGAATACATACGTTCAGAAATGCAAACTACAGATACAAACAGTTGGACCAATTATAAGTTATAAGTATGACTGACTGAAAAATCATGGTTACATGCAATATTGCTGTTTAACGACATGTTTCCATTGTGTAGAGGATGCACATGCATGCTGTAACTAATTTTCTCGTTGTTAGAGAGTATTTGCATAAAACAGTAAAATACATATATTATGCTACAAAACCAATTGGAAATTCACGGTAAACGATTTGAACTTTTTGTACTCGAAGTTAACCTTTGTTCTTTCATTCGTTGGAAATCCAGTAGAACACACGTCCAGTAGGAGAGTAACCGTATAATTAGTGATAATTTATTAATGTACCGATTCCTTTAAACGTGGAATTATTCTGGGGAAACTTTTGAAGCTCTCTCCTTCGGACGGAAGCCCCACCCATAAATAAGAGTCGATTGAACAGCAAAAGTTAACTCATAATTGGCCAAGCCCTAATTCAGACAATTAAGTCAAATCTTTTCGTGTAAATCACAGTTTAATTTTGTGTACTATATTTTGCTTTTATCTCCTTCGATCCATAAAACGGGCTTGTTGCACCATTTTTCTCGCACCCTTGCACTATGTAAATAACCTATTAGATAAAGTGAAGCGTAGGCACAGAGCCAAACAGAAGGGAAAATAACAAGTGAAACTATAATCAAACACAAATATGTGTGTTTACAACGTTTGCTTAAATACACAGTAAATATAGTCACGGATCATTCAAGTAGTGGAAATACTGGGAAAATGGAAATGGGATTCGAAAGAAGTAAATGGGTAAAATAAAAAGCAATGCTCATCATTAGTTTTGAGTTAAAGAAATGATTATGAAATGAAAGGAGCTTTGAGCCGGATCACGTTCATTCAGCCAAATGCTTTAGTCCCTCTCTCACTCTCTCACTCTTTCTTTCTCTCTCTCTCTCTGTGAGTCATTTCATCCCACTTTCATTTTTGGAGTTCATTTCACTTCAGTTACTTTAGTCGGTTGGTTCAATACATACTTACAGTGTAGTTCTAGTCAAAGCAAGCCCAGCTAAAGTCAAAGTGGGATAGGCACACTTTATTTTATTTCCCTGACTGACTGAATTATCATATTCTGCTCTAACTCACTCAGCTCACCATCAGCTACAAAGAAATAATGAATAGCTTAGCGTGACTACTGCCATCTTATATAAGAAATATGTTTTCTCTTACTTTCTCTGTCTTGCTCGACAGACTGCTCGTCTACCGTACGGTGTGTACTGCGCTCCGTAGCCTTTAGCACATTGCGTACAGTCTGATCCTCCCGCTTTTCCACTACACTTTACGTTATTATCCATTTTTACGCTAAAATAACACAATAAGTATGCGCATTCAAGTCTACTCCTCAATTTCTCCTAAAGTCTGCTCAATTTAATAAATAATTGCTCAAGTATTTGTTTCTAGTTGTTGCCCGTGTCGCATATTAGAACGCATATACAATATCCTCCTTGTAGTGCTATTAAATAGATCTTGTAAATACTTGAGTGAGTCGCTTTTTAGTCTGTTGTCTGTTGTTCTATGACGATCATGCATCAGAGTACCCACCTCCTCACGGAACTCTTATTTTTTTCAATGCTTTTTCTTCCTCTGCTAGACTGTTGCTTGTCTAGTGACTCGAGTTGAATACCTATCTCTACAGGGTTCAACAAATTCTTTCAAGTCAAATGTGCAGACGCTCACTATATACTAACAGGAATAACAACCCTTGTAAAACACATGAAGATGTTGTCCATCGAATTGCATTTACTAAATGGAAAGCATGATAGTTTCATGTAGCTCGCGATTACAAGATTGTCACAACAAACGAACGGAGAATGTATAAATAGAAAATATTTTTGCTGCCGCTGTCTACTGAAGCGTGGGCTGGTTCTCTCTCCCTGTAGCGCCTGTCTAAATTGTATGAGATCGTGGAGAGATGTATGTGTGCAGTGTGACTTTGGTGTTCATGTTACTTAAACCGTGTACACAAATGGTGTTTTTGATAGAGAGTAGAAGACGCTGAAGACTGCAACGAAGAATAACTATGCATCTCCCTCTTCCACATTGTATTTTCCAGTAGGGTTAGCTGTCTCGTCTAACTTGTACTTTTCTGTGTACACATGTATTTCCCCATTATAATAATGGACGAGGAGAGAATGCTAAACGATAAGGCGTACATATATAATATAAATGCTAGTTCTCATACACTCTCCCACTCTGAGAGAGAGAGCTCAAGTGAACGAGTAAAGTAAGTAGTTGTTTCGTACGCCTACAGTATGCATAATATTATCTCTGTAGTAGTAAAGGGTAGAATGTGCAAGAGAGACACAGAGAGTCGTCTAGTAGAAGCTTTTGTCAAGAAAGGAGAAAGTTAAAATTACATAGATGACATTGTGAGAGAAAACAGCTTTCAGAGCAATGTTGCAGTAGTAGAGCTGTAATAACGCATGTAAATATTACTAAAAGTACAATAGTGTATCTTAGTGTGAATACTAAATATTATACGAGTAGTTACACAAGGTACGTTTACAAACGATTTTGTTTTGCTACGACTACAATGCTTTATGAATGCAGTATAATATGCATAATAGTGAAAATGTACATAGTGCACGTATGGACTTCGAGAGGAGTATAATAAAGCACCGTCTTGTGCACTGCGTACAGTCAAATCTACAGTGTATGTTGTATGTACTAGTACTGTGTGTGTGTGTGTGTACTAGAGTGAATTCCTACTTGTACACTTGGAACTTGGAACACAATGAGCGTCGCTCCAATGGATGTGTGTAACAAGACTATGGACTGTAAGTACCTAGTGGAAGGACTGTAGGACATAACCAAAGTAAAGAACAGACGCATCAAAGACCTTTTAATTTCCTGAGAATAATGGAAATTCCACATTGAATGACTCATGACTATGATGTTCACTCGTTTCAACTGTTACTTTCTCCCGTTCAACTTGTGTGAATATGAATATTTCCAGGAGATGGAATGGAGCCGTGCAAAATACAAAGAAATAACTTCACTGTAAGCCCGGATAGTTCACATTGGACAATCTACATTTACAACACCCAACCAACACATTCGTAACAATCAACTGTGATAGGGAAGTCAGAACAGCATAATGGAATGTTCCACGTAACATGTTAATATATGTAGGTTTCAGTTAACATTTGAGAAACAATCTAGCAAGCATTGCAGCTATGGGGTAGGAATCGTCCACCAACTATCATCAGCATACTCACGGTAGCAGTGGGGGTGGATGAGTAAAAGTAGAGTTTAAGCAGACAGAAGCGAAAGGTATTCGCCTGCGGACCAATACCGAATACGTATACATGTTAAGCTTAGTTACTTAGTCAAAGCACTACATCATAGGGCACAGAGGCGGGCGGCACGGTGTGTTGTAATGCAAAGAAGGATAATAGTAGTGGAGTAGTTGGTTTTAATAACGAGAGTAATATATTGTGCAAGCACTTATGTGCATATTAAATCAAGCTTTGGAGGCACCGTGCGCAAAACTACACGATCATATTTGTACTGTGTGTGTGTGTGTGTGCAGCAACAGCAACTCTTGCAATTGTGAATAGTAAGCGAGAGTTTCGACTTTGTGATGTTTCTTTTGGTATGCTTATTGTTAACCAAACCACCATGGATGGGGAGAATAATTCGTAGTATAGTCATATGTGGCCATTTCAGTAACTTCTATGTACAGTTTAGATTTCATTAGGACGTCGTAAACTATTCGGATGACATCCCTATATATCGCCAATTTCTTCCCAGTTCAGACTCGTTACCATATACTTACTCAGCCAGCCAAATCTTTTTTAATCCTACACAAGTAGGTTGTTAAGTAAGGAACATTTGAATTTAAGTACTAGTGCCTATACATGGCTGTGCCTGATTAGACTTTTAAAAAGTCACCTTCAAATATGTATGAATTGCAGCGAATGTAATACTCTCTAATACAAAGCTTCCAAAATGCTACTGCAAAGTGCACATTATATTTCTACAACATAGGTAATCGGGAACTACAGATTATATCTTGATCAACAGAGTAGAATTTTGTAACACCAAACATTCGTCATTTCTTAGATTTTTTAAAGACATTCAAGAGAAATTTTTAATCTATGGAGAAGAACTTTGTGAATTTTTCGGAGAAAGTCATTTAATTGTAAATTATTTAAAAAGGATGTCTTTTTTTAAGAGTATTAATAGATTGAACCATTTTACATACTTAATTGTAAGAAGATAAATCCAAGTACATTGTTTGTATCAAGACTTGCTGGTTGAATGACCTTCCTTTTTGACCATTATTTTAGGAGAAAGCATTTATTGGAAGGATTTAGAATAGCTTTAAGATTCTAACATAATTCTTTAAACATTCGTAATGCACTTGTACACGAGTCACGCAGTAGTACGGAAGGTTGAGAGATAAATAGTACATACTTTGTCTGTACGCATACATGTGTGTTGTGTACATAGTCTGAAAAATTGACGAAATAGGATGTAGCGCAGAAAGAATTATTTCATTAATCCCATTTTCTTTACAATTGCGTTTCCAGACACCCTCTCATGAATAAGTAATGAAACTCAACGAAGACTCGACTGAACTCAACTCTTGTCTTCTTAAGTGAAAGCTGATTTACTTTTTATTCTGTATACAAAGTACTTGGAAAAGAAAAGCTTATCCGACTTGACTTGTCCTGTGCATAAAATAACCAACAATACTTATGTGAACACAGAGTACAACTTCCAAGCAAGCTCCTCCTAAAACAAGCAACTTTAAAACAATATGTTTTCTCTTGTGCAGAATTTTTTATTTTATTCCCTGTTCGAGGACTCAAAAAGTATCTTTTCCTTCAGATTTTGTAGCAAGTATTTCTTCTGGTTGCCGCTATACACTAGCTCTGTATTTAATACTACCTTTACCTCCCNATTTCTTCTGGTTGCCGCAATACACTAGCTCTGTATTTAATACTACCTTTACCTCCCTCACTACAACTACAACAAAACAATAAAGCTCAAAAACAATACTAATAATAAGCAACTTTTGCAGATGTGTTCCTAAATAACGAACTACTTACATACCATAATAGTAGAAAATAAGTGGAAAAGCACAGTTTCTATCCTGTCTGTTTTGATAGCTAGCACAGTCTTATTTCGGAGTAAACCTTCTCGCCTGCTTTTAAATTCCACGCTGATACTTCCAACGGCAACTTCATGGGGAGAGAGGAGACGCCGACAAACACAGAAATGTTTCTAAGCGTAGAATATAAATAAATAATATAATGCGCATAAAGTTACACACATCTATAATGTAAACAATTTAGTGAGAAATGAAAGAAAGAACAGAGCAGAGAGCCACAGTCAGCAAGATGTAGTCAAACAGAAAAATACTACAAATTTACACCATGCACACAACACACAGAGCTCAATAGTCCAAGGAAAATGAACAGATTCAACAGAATTCTGGCATAACACTTGGCAGTACATAACAGTTTATTACTGAAAGCAGTGGAGATATTTAAATATTCACAAACTCATTCTTAACGTATAAAGGTATACGAGATATTACAATGAGAATCTTTTTATTTGTGTCCTTGCAGAGGACTACTATTGATCATGTTAATACAATGGTGCCTTTGGGTGAGACGGAGACGGAATGATCTATGTACTTCACCATCTCGAAATTGATACATTTGACAGTCACATAATAAAATCGATTTGCGGAATCAAACTTTATTATATTTCATTTATACGCAGGTAGATATTTTGGGTCTTTGTACATATTCATAATGGTAGTTTACGTAGTCATAACTAATTTAATTAATTTAAGTGTTAATTGTGTTGGTTTATCAATGCAAGATAATATGAATCTACAAACCTTGTTACACAGGTACAGGTAAGTAGTAGATACTTAAAATAATAACTGTGAAAGGTGAAAATGTTACAAATATTAACTAATTAGAAATATTCATCATTCAGACATGCACTTGTTTTAAATTAGCATTTGCATACACGACCGTTTTAATAAGTAAATGAAGTCTTTGGCTAAATGGACATTTATGTATTGTCGTCTGAAATCAGTAAAAGCGGGGAATGAAAGGGGAGACGGTCCTAGGCTAGATTAGGACAAGGAAGGTGGATTGGCTCCGTCGAGAGAGGACACGATAGATAAATGTGTGGGCATGGCATGGTAGGCCCGCATCTTAAAGCTGCCAGCTCTACATGTATAATTTATATAAAGGTATGTCTGTGTGACAGAGTCCATCCATACATACTGTCGGTAGTGGGGCTCGTCTGACTTGGCTCCTGTAGAGAATATCCATCTACTTACTTTACTGTGCAGTCATTCTGCAACTCTATGCTATAACATACGAACGTATCGTACATTTCCCTCTCAATACTGCAGGAACTTTACTGCACCTACTGTCTATAGGTAGAGACACATCTACAGAAAGGACACATCATCTACCCTTTACTAAGAGATGGTAGACACACACAGAGAGAGTAGCTCCTTAAGTAGTAATACTAGTTGTAGCGTTATAAGGGAGCAGGGAACTAAAGTAAAATAAAGCCCGAGTAAAATGGATGCTGATGGAGATGCAGCCTTGTGTGTGTGTCTGTGTTTCAGATGCGAAGGCTCAGAAGACGACGTCTCTCGTGTTCTTCTTCTTCGTCTTCTTCCTCTGACCTGTCTATATGACTATATGACTGCTTGTAGTTTACCTTCAATTCTTCCTCATATATTTCACTTTTCTGGTCGTATCGATTTACCTCCACGGGGTATACTCAGTCTAAGTATAAAAATGAGTTTAGGAAGTAAGTATGTAAGATACTGTAGGAAAGGAGTGAGTAAATGACGCCACGAGCCAAGCCACCAACTACTCTCAACGACGATGAAATACTTATGCCACTGGGTAACAACCATAGAAGTATTTTGTTATTACACTTGTGGTTTGGCTACTCTCTCTCTCTCTCTCTCATTCTCTCCTCTTCAAGATTCACCTTCTGAATAAGGATTTAGAAGCACACACGTACGGTGACTAGTGTATATATACAGTGCTACCATTAGTGCATTCACAGACAGACAGAAGAGAGAAAGAGAGAGAAAGCGAAGTTGAAGAGAGTTACTGTAAAGACTCTTGTGGCTGAAGCAACGCGGTTTGAGGAAAATGAGTGAGAGGTAGAGAGAGACGGAGAAAGAGGGAAGAAAGAGCTAAGATATGCTATGGCTCATTTTGTTAGATCATGTCATGTCATGGAAATTACAGTCTCTCCAGTCTTGGGCTATAATAGCAATATACTAAAGATAGGGGCTCTGAGGGCATTAGCCGAGCACCTGGGCCACCACCATTCAATACAATGGAATTGAATGCACACTCTGAAACCAAAAGAAGACTAAAGCTAGGGGACAATACCTGTCTTGTATGTAATTTTGCATTGCCGAGGCCAATTCAATGCACAATCTGTCTATCTACGTTCAAGAAGACCTTAACGGAGCTTGCGTAAGCATTTAATTTGTAGTCTGTCGTTCTACTCCATTTGATTGAAGTTCAAATGCCCTCTTACATTCTGTGACAGCCTTCAATTATCTGGAATTGGTCACAATTATCTGGAATTGGTCCAAAAGAAATTTTAATGCATGGGATTTGTGGGGAAAGTGGTAGGTAGTCGTCGTGGCGGAGACGCTACGAAACTTCCTCTCTCTCACTCTCTCTGTTCACTCACACAGATTTGCATATCTCTCTCGTAGTGAAAACTGGTGTACTAGACAGCCTTAATATTCGCACATATAAAGGTACCCATGAGTATGCACATGTCACTATAGTACTACATACATACGTGATAGTCTATACAGTATACGGGAAAGCAAGGTTTTATTGGACTTGCATTCGGCAAAGTTTGTTTGTGTTTGGAGTTGAGAAAATCCTATGATTGGTGTAGTACATATAGTGTAGGGTGTTCTGCTCATATACAGTATACTACGGGAAAGCAAGGTTTTATTGGACTTGCATTCGGCAAAGTTTGTTTGTGTTTGGAGTTGAGAAAATCCTATGATTGGTGTAGTACATATAGTGTAGGGTGTTCTGCTCGAATGTTAGTTACTTAAGCCGGGGACTATGTACAGTCATGTGTACTACACAAAGTAACTTATAAAGATTGCCGTTGCTCAACAATAGAAGCGCAACTAACAACCAGCAACGACGAGGACAACGACTACAATCTAATAGATGACGGAACACAATGGTTTTAGTGTGTTGCTGCATGTAATGTGTAAGTAGCTACCTTGCTAAACACATAGGGACGTATCTTAAATCTAAGATAGACTGACGGAGAGAGTGAGAGAGCGAACGAGGCTGTAATAGTGGGGTGTAAGGAAGAAAACACTATGTAATGTTGCACCATAGTTCACAATAACCAACTTAGAGTGAAGTAAAGGAAAGGAAAGCAATGATTTTACGGCGAGAACATGAGATAGAGTGAAAAAACGTGTAAACCATACGAGCCGTGACCGCAGGGTGTGCGGATTGGATTCGTACTCTGTATCTCTCTTTCTCTAGATGTTCATGTATACATAGTAGTGCCACGTAAGCATTGTATTGTGCAAGAATGCCTCCAGAAAACCCTACACTACATAAAATATAAAGTTGCTTTACTTACAGCTCTAGCAGTACATAGTACATAGATCTTGTGTGGCTTAATATCATAACATTACGCAGTACGTAGATCGCCTCGTGGCACCTTCTATGGCTTTACCTACGGCTGTACATTGTACATAGATTACCCACCCTTACGTATGTATGGGTGCACTGTTGCAACAAGATGATAGCTCTCTATGCAAATACTCAACATAAAAAATAAACGCATAAATATTATGCATTTCCGGCAAACAACTTAATTCGGTAAGTATTTAGAGTAGGAGGTTCAGATTGTGGAAATCTTATTGTGGATTCTGCTTGAATTAATTTTATGTAGATTTTTCTGCAAATAATTGTAAGAAATAATACTTTATTTATATCAACAAAATTTTAACTACATATGTATTAGAAATGAATTAGCTAATACAATGATAGATATGTAAGATCAATAATTGACGTGTTTATTACAGTTTCTGAATATTACAATATCATTGTACAATGTAGGCGCGATCATTTAAAAAATAAAATTAAAACAACACGAGTTTATTTAGGGGAAAAAATTGTAGTACAGTGAAAATCGATAGCTAATATTCTTCTCGCTCATCTCCTTGTTCTTTCAGCTGTATTTCTTGATCCGACATGATGCTTTGCTTA
>JABASC010004909.1:0-11052 GCA_019776185.1 Plutomurus gul
TTAACTATTTACATTTGATTTATTTTACACTCTCAGAATTTTGGAGAAATTATTTATAATATAATAAGATAGAATAGGTAGAAGGATAGATGTTACTAAATCCTGTAATGATTATATTGTATTTTCTTTATCTAGTGTTTCATTTGGCTTTAGGACCCGGACAATTCAATGATTTTTTAGTAATTTATCCGAAGCAAAAAGCACTGATTACTAAAATTTCATCTGCAATACATTTTATTGATTCTTAAAAAGTACCTATAAATGTAGAAAATGGAGTGTGGGACAACGTGAATAATGAGGATCAATAATATGCATTGATCTACTACTATTCCTACTATCCCTACATTTCATACATAATGCGGTCTAAAAGATACCACGGGTTAGTACATACTGATTTTGCTGATTCCATTTGCAATAATTTAATACGCATGTACACAGTATTTGTAGTCGAGCGAGGTCGATATATCTCGGAGAACAACGATAGGAAACAGTGAAAAATTCAAAGTTACCACCAATTTTGTACATGTAAGTACGTGTGTGTACTTACTTCCTTGTTAGCTCGATAATAAGTCCAGTTGATTTAGCGAACTACATGTTTCACTTGTTTGAATTAGTTAGATTTTATCTGCCTAGAAGAGAATTAAACGCAATATGGAGTCATTTTATTCAGTTTGTGTCACCGTTGCATATTTGAATTTCTTTCTGTATAATATTGGCATGTATAATGAAAAAAATATTCATAAATTCGGGGGTAATCAACCTAAAGGAGTGCCTCTAAAACTTCAGACACTTTAATATACTAATTTCCACTCGAGTAGTAATGATGTACTCAATTTATATACATATGTGCATTCGTATAAGGTATAACCATCCACCCCTTTACTTTTACAAATTGTGAACCTAGGCAGAATTACCAGTACCAGTTGTCAGCTATTCAAACTGAAACAGTAAATTGAAAGAATAAAAAACTGCTGACGAGATTATAAATAAATTCTGAGAATTTCGAGGATAATACAACAACATCCATCATGATGCTGGTGTGTTGGAAATCTACTTTCATTCAATTTTATATTGCCTAGTAATCCTTATAGAACGGCAGAAAAATATGACTCACCTATTGTGTTGCTTTTACCACATAATTGCACGTGGCGGGATCGGTAGCAGCAGATCTGTATAGGATTGTTTCCATTGGAGTAGCCATTGGTAGTGGTCAAAATTGGGGGTGTACTGCCTGGTTGAATATCCGAGAATTCGCCCTGTTCGTTCGTCCAGTGTTGCCCATCACCTGAACTCTGCTTCCCAGAAGCTGTCTTAATATCCATTGGCACAACTCGTTACGTAGAGTGAAATCACTGGAAAATAAATTATTATTTAAAGTTCTCAATTTATAATTTACTAAAAAAAATTCACTATGTATCAATCCAGTAAAGGTGAAAATGTAAATATGTAAAGTTAAGGTAAACAAAATCCGCCGTTGCTATTTCTGCGAAACGTCCGCTTTCTATATATCTGAGATTAATGCATACGTACATACAGCAGAAGGTAACCAAGTTGGGGAAAACTTATTTTTGGATTGCCAAAATTGTTTTAGGATGTGCAAATTCTATTTCAGAGTTTTCGAGCAGATGTTCCTGCCGGTGAAAGAGGGCCACTGTGTCCTGTGACTACTAATTGAATATGCGCCAGTACTAAAGCAGAAAGTTTGTTATAGACTTATGTGGTCTCATTTAATAACAGTGTCCTATTGGCGTTGGCATCTGCTGACGGTAATAGTTCATGAAGCCAATCCGCGTAAGTATTTCAGAAAACTAAATTGTCAATTACTTACCACCCACTCCGCTTCATTGTTTCCACCTTAAAAGGAAATAAATGTGGTAAACTAAGGAACTCTGGGTTAATCGTGAAAAACAACGTTGTCACGTAATACACACAAATAAACATAGGTTCACTGGAGCATGGACATTGGATTATGAACTTTCCCCATACAAAATTATGTTAGCATACAACCAAAACGTATATATATATCTTATAGTCTGTGTATTGAAATCCATATTTGAAAAAGCGACATCACATTCTCATCACTCACCGACATACGTAATGGATTATTCCACTTCATATAGTAAAACGTAATACTAGTAAGATTGAGTATGATTGATACACGACACAACATTACATATTCCATATATATAGGTCTATCTATAGGTCTGGGTCTGTGTAATACAAATATAAACAATTAATGACTTCTCTGGTCTCAGTTGTTGACAAAAAACTACAAATTGACATAACAACCATTGACACAAAGAGAGACAGCGCACAACTGCTGAAGCCATCAGAAAGAAAAGTGACACTCTACATAAACACGCGTACATTAAATCGTGTACTTGTGTACACGGAATACAAAGGTGCTAGAGATTAGAGATATATATCGACTTGTTCACACAGAAAGGACATGCACATGTACAGTATTTAGTATTTTTCGTGTACCTGATGTACCCACAAAGGAGAACTCGTGCAAACTCTTCACTCACCAAAACGCATTGAATTTCGGTTCTGTTCTTCAATCCAATTCAAAAAAATAGTTTGACAGCCCAGACAAGTGACAGCATTTTATGCATTTCGTAAAAATCCAATAAATACACATAAATCCAAATAATAAATTGATAACCTACCTGTATTATGCAAATCCAGCAAGAAATTCCTGGAGATAAGAATTTGAAAGATTCCTTTCTTCCAGATATTGCAATAGTGCGATATTTAGCTTCAATCCTTTGCACTTTGTTTGGCCTTACTCCTTTTCAAAGTAGGCTGGCTGGAATGACTGTCAACTGTTCTCAGATATCAGAAGGTCTGTGACGCAGATAATATTAGCTTCCTAGTCTTCCAACTTCAGAAAATCTCTGCAAATAAATATACATATGCAGAGAGGTTAATATAATATCTTTTAGCTCAATTGCTTATATATAGCAGTGTAGGTATTCTGTACAATTCTACGCAATACAATTTTACTTTCCAATAAATGATTATGGATTACTTCAACTACCGTGTAGGCCACACACCTGATTTCACTCCACTTGCGAAATTGTGAACAGACAACAGACTAATAAATAATGACAGAGTGAGTGCTTTAATTTTGTTTACCGTCCACTAGTAGACATTATGTTACGATAGGTTAACAGTGTGAACTGATAGAACGCTTTGATTTAATGAAGAAACTAAAGGAAAAGAGATTGTGAGACAGAACGCATGATATTGCCTTCAAAATAATCAGTAGCCGTGCCAGGGGTACTATCTATGGAAATGTATATGCTCCTTAACTGACCTTTACGTTAACGTAATCTTGTTAGCTATACACATTTTTTCCATATAACTATACACTAGTATTTCTGCTGTAACATGCGTCATAGTGAGGATCGACTAGAGCTGCATCGATTTCACAATCTCAATATAAAACCACCTCTCGACTCGACAACTCTCGATGGGATTTGTGATAGGAAATGAACTTGAATATTAGTATGTAGTCTAGCATATGCATGCATACATTTAATATATGTGTCAATGTGTACACGATTGCTACACTGTAATGTGGATGTATATTTACAAGATAATGAATATCTTAAGTATTTGTAGGAGCATTGCTTATCCTAAATATCCCGTGAACAATAATGAATACTGGAAGCCTTATTGGTTTACAGTGTGAACTGCATAAATGCCGCTGATTTGTCGGTTGATTAATCATCATACTGCTGAACTTTGTTCCATGTTCTCACATCTCATCACCTATTTGTACTCATATATAGTGCAATAAGTGAACAGCGAGTGGACAGAGAGTGGGCAGTGATGTCACCGCTTGCTCTTAGTGCTCCCGCGTTTGTTTACGAAATGGCCATCAAAAAGAAAATTATTTATTAGCTGTTTTGATGTATCACCGCGTTACGCAACCGTGAAGGAACATAAATAATAAGGCTTGACGTACGACTTGAATAGGTCGCTAATCTACGGTAGTGATGATGACAGATGAATCTAAATCGCAAAGGACACCTATATTAGCGTACATAATACAACATCTGCAGACGACGACAAGAAAGCCACCCATATGTAGTTGTTTAAAGAAGTGCCAAGTGCTAACTAACTAAAGTGTAGCTAGTTGAAGTTTTGCACACTATTAGTGCGAAAAATTGTCATCGTGGATTTTGAGCTGAAAAATATTCCAAATGGGATGAAACAAACCATATCCAAATCAAACAATTAAGTGCATACTCATGCATTATTATCCACATTATTATGCTTAAATATAATGATATAAACTAGAAATGCTTTGTGAAAGTGTGCCATAGATATCTATCTAAGTTAGCATATTTTGCCCACTGCGCACTACGCTGTAAGCCGAGTAAATGTAAGGATATTATGTTGCTACTGTTAAAAATGAAAGCTCAATTCTGTGAAATTCAATTGTCCATTTTGCTTACCAAACCTAACCAATGAATCTTACCTGATAAGTAAATTACTTATTTTTAATGCAGCAGTAAAAAAAAAATGAGTTGGTAGTATAATAAATGATGAAATCAGCAAGTTGAATCTCTAGTAAGTTAACCGAAAAATTTGAATTCAGATGTTTACCATTTTATTCCGTGTCAGTTTGTCAAAAATCATTTATCTATAAATGATATTTGTTTTAATAATTGAAATTGATATTTGTTGTGCATGATTTTACCAGTAAATATTTGTTTAGTAATTTAGCCGTATGTAGCATGCATCAGTGTGAATATTCTTATCATAGAAAAGGCATTTGGTTGAGTCCACTGTGTCACAATTCAATAAAAAGTTTGTTGAGAGCTGTGAAATTATCCTGACAGTATTAATAAAGTATATATCTGTAAAGATATGATGCTAAGGGAGCTAAAATATTTCATCAATTTCCCCAATTATTATGTAAAAGTTAAATATAAATCCATCTATGTACACATTCTTCACATCCTTTAATGACATTGACCGGGTTATTGTGGTCTGGAATTGAATGTCACAGTCTGTGCATACATGGGAGTTGTCGGAAATGATGGCACAAAACAGCATTATCACGAAAATGATAGTATTAGAAACTTTAGATTACATTTATTAAAATTTAACAACTTGCATTTTTTGTTGCACTAGATAATTTTTGTTAGTGTTGCGTTGACTCTAACTAGATTATCAATCGCAATAGCTTTTTGTCTAAAGTGAATAGAAATGAAATCTCTTCTTTCACACAGAAGTACTCGGTATTTTTATGCTGCATTTTTCTTGTTAAAGCCATCGTTAGTTGTGTTGTTGGAAGATCCTCAATTGCAAAGCAATGAATACTACTATAAGAATGCAAGTGCCCTTTCCCCTACTCAGTTTCTTTTGGAAGACGATTACGGTAACATTTATTTAGAATTATTCTTTCTCTACGATTTTATAAAGACGAAAAATGTTGTTCTTTTTTGTGCATTGACCATCCAATGCAGTTAACCACAGTGATTCTGAAGAAGATAAAATTCTGGACGATCACGACAATGAATTCGCTATTCCAAAAGGCTTTAAGAAGGTCGGTGGGGATATGCTTATGCCAATAATTGATTTGTATTCGGGAGTTTTCTCTCGAAACTGGACTCGAAGTAAAACCGGATTAATTTTCGTTTTCTCCAAACGTTTCAGTATGTTCTCTAAAGTGTACATAATATATTGTATCACAAAACTAGGACATTAGAACCTGAAACAATGCAACTCTAATACCATTTTCCAAATACATACCATATGTATACACACTATGTATAAACATAGTTATCAGATATCTGTCCAATCTTATAGTATAATACATTCTAGCATGAATATTTTATTTGGTTCTCATTAGTTGTCTCTGTAATAATGTAATCCAATTTGAAATTTCAGGTGCTGTGGATGTACGTGTTCTTGAAGCAGCAATAGTGGATTTATCTGTTCCTTCATGTATCTCTATTAGGCTAATGAATGAATCGCAATTCAGCCAAGACAGAAAAAGTATAAGAAATTATGTGTTTATCACACGAAACACACGACAAGGATGTTATTCGCATGTTGGTATGCAGGGTGGACGACAGGTTACCTTTACTGGTTCTTTACTAATTTGCCTTTGTTTGCACTATGAATATGTAAGTACGTAGTGGGAACAAGAACAAAATCGAAATATACAATCTTAATGGACAGAAAGTACTCTAATTCTCATTTTCGTAGTGTATGAACCTGCATAATGCATTGTTTACATTCTTTACACAATAGAGGCTCAACCTTGATCCGTTTGGTTGCATTAATAAAGGAAATACTTTACATGAAATGATGCACACCCTGGGATACGATCATGAACAGTCTCGAAAAGGTCTGTCCTATGAAAATAATACTATGTATCACATCGCATCCCCATGAATTTCATTCTATTATATGACCCGGTTCGCTCGAACAGATAGGGATGAATACGTTACCATCAACTACAGAAACATTAGACGAGGTTTGTGAAATCTCAACATACAATTCTATTCCCTTGGAATAGATATCTAACCTATGAATGTATGTTCCTAGTACATGAAAAATATAAATGCAAGTGCTTACAGTGGCAAATGTTTTTGGAGTGCACTGTGTTTACACTTTTGACTTTTCACAGGATACCAATCCAACTTTTGGATTTCCAGACAATCTGAACTCGTTGGTCCCTATGATTATTCCAGCATCATGCATTATAGAGCTGATGCATTTGCAATCAACCCTCGTATTCCTACAATTACTTCCAAGGTTATCTTTCAAGGCAATTGCATCTATAATTAGAGAATTCACGCATATGTAGCAAACACTCGAATGTGTAATAATAATATGCACAATAGATTTGTATTCTCTAACACCTGTTTGTGTGTTTTAATGATAGATTCCAGGAAAAGCAATTCCAATCAGGAATGGCTCCCAGCTCAGCACGGGGGATATTATAAAAATTCAAGCTATAACTGGATGTAATGAAGAGTCTATGAATAATACGAGTACAACTGTTATGCCCGTTTAATAAGTTGATAATAAAATCTTACCATACATTAGGAACCTCTGTTTTGCGTATATTTCGTGGTGTCTTTCATTTGTATTTACCTTTATTTAAACCGATACATTTTCTTTACAGCGATATGATTTTAAGTCTATAGCAGAGACAGCAAGGCCTTACATTGATTAATAGTTTGCCAGCGAAGCATTCCTAAAGTAATCTTATTGTTAGTATAGTAAATATTCAATAAATAAGCATTTATAAGGCTTTAGTATTGTTTTCCGCAAACTACATAGTCTAGCAGACTGCACGATAGAATGACTCACTTTGAATTGTATCTGGTTGTTGAATGAACCATAAATTGTATGCAATAGTAGGATAGTCTACAACACATTATAAAATTTAGATCAGTACAATACAACTGCGTATATAACCAGATAAAATATTTAAGAGATACGGTACAATCACTTCAGTGAATCGTTTTAATGCCAGGCATACTACGTCATAACCATAACTGTGTAATTAGCAATACACAAGAATCTACGACGGCTCATCAACTAATATTCGTGTAGGTAATGATAGTGGTGCACTAAAACTAACTAAAAACGTCTCTCTTATATAGTCTCTAATATTTTCTAAGCTAGTTAATTACGAGTCAGTACATAATACATCCGTATAATTAGCACATTTTCATATGGCAATACATAAAGTTAGTTAAACTAAACAAGATTGGAATATAGCTTTGGTACGTGTAGTTTTTACGAGGGGTTTTCAGTTTCCATATTTCCTTACATCACAAAGTGCAAGTGAAAACTTTATATTATAATAGAATGCATAACAAAAATGTCACACTGAATTCATCAAATACACACTCTAAGAAATACTTATGTTAAAGTTCATTTTTAGATTAAATAATGCACAATATATAGTTTGGTTGGAGACATAGATAGAGGTACTGCTGATGATCACCAACAATACGATTGTTTTTTTAGGTAGATACATATAGATTCAGTTGTAATTGTAATTAATAATGCAATCACATTGATGGGTCAGTATATTGTTATAATCATATGTAGAAATATTAATAACTCAAGTAAATGACCAGAACGACGAAAATAAGGATACAAATACACGTTATTAGAATACACAGCTGTTTTTTCCGTGCTTGTGTCTGTAATTAAAAAATGTCAATTAAGCTACTAGATATATATAAACATCAACATGTAAGGTGAGGAATTTCAATTCGTGAGGAAAACAGTTATACCTGGAAATGCGCTGCCCTCCCCAGTTGAGTCGTACCTTCTTCCACTTGAATCTGAGCAGACTCAACATGGGCTTCTATAGAATCCACAGTCTCCGCTTGCTCATGGACCATTGTGGCGAGCTCCTTAAATATTTGATTGACATCCAAAATGTCTGATTCTAGTTGTCGAATGGCTTGCTCTCGTTGTCTGACGGCTTCTAGGTCTTCTTGAGTAACCTCATCTTCAAATAGAAGCTGTTGCTGTTGCTTATATTTTGGCACGCCAGGAGGAGGATCTAAATTATATTGGTACTGCTGGTTTGACTTTAGTATTTCTTTTTCCTTTTGGGCAGATGACCTTGAAGGTTAAACAAATGAATAATTTTACTTTGAATGTACATTATAATGCTTAACAAATAATACAAAAATTATTCTCATCATACCAAAGTGTATGAGTACATTCTAACAATAGGCTACATGTTGTAAGGGTAGGGACTACGTATATAGGGACTTAAAAACTGTCTGCCGTGGTGCCGTGTTTATCACCACTGTTTACAAGATTCTCATATTTCTTACCTTTGTATTGTCTGGAACGAATTTAGTACGGCAGAGAAATCGGATGTCAGTTTTTCCCTCTGCAACTTCATTTGCCTTTGATCCGAAATGCCCGAAGAATTTAAGTTGAACTTATTCAACTCTTTCAAGTCCTCATTTGTATCTTTTGCCAACTGTCCCGTATAATGAGTTATTTTATGTCTGAAATTAAAGAATGATTTCGGTATTCAAATAAAGAATTATAAATATTTTGGTTCATGCTAACAACATGCTTGTAATACAGCATCATGTATTACAAGCATGCTGCACACGCCTTGTCACTTGTATAAACATTAAAAGGGCTAACAATTGTGATCTCAGATCAGCATTTGTAGATTGGTCTAAAGATGAGTTACTGATTTGGTTGACCATCCTCGTCATAGATGAAACTACAGAAAAATACACCCAAAAATATATTATAGTTTCTCACATCGTTTATAAAATCAAAATTTCGAAAATGAACGAAGAAAATATGTAAGTACCATTTTGATTAATTTTTTGGATATTTGAGGCTATGGATTGGGCCTTTCTTTGAAATTCGGCTGGATTGCCTCCTTGTTGATAATTTTGGTACAAATCCATGTTTGGTTTACTTTTCGACTCCTTAGAAGTCACCTCAATTTTGAATTAGAGTGAGGTGTGATGTCACACAAGTGTATCCTCAATCCTCACCTCAGTTAACACAGCCAATTAATCAACTAATAACTCAGTGCGTGACTGCAGTTTTTCAGTTCACTATTATCACTATACATTCATACATGTGACTGTGACACACGCAGTCAGTATCAAATCAAGTGCAAATTCCACGCAGTAATCCACTTCACGTTCACACAGTAAATCGTTTTTCTAGCTTTTTAGTAACAATTTTTTTTAATAAACTTGACAATCCACGCACATACTTGTTGTACCACAAGATTATGTAAATTGTGTATGTTGTTTTCTTGAATATATAAAAACTTATTAATCGGTCTGAATTTGATTAATATTGAACTCGCAAGCAATGACGATAATGACAAATGATAAATTCTACGTAGTGTTAGTTATCTCTTGGCATATTTGCGACACAACGTATATATTATATGCACTTTTGCAGTGTTTAACAGTTTGCCTCTCGCCAAAATTTATTTATTGTGAAAATTGTGATGATGATGTTCACGAATCTGTTATTGAACCTTGCAAACTAAACACCTTTCTTTTCGTATGTTTTATTTTAGAGTACGAGTGAAAAGAGAGATTTACTGTGACTGAGCAATGAGTGTATGACAGCTGTAGCTGTGTATTGTGTATGTGTGTGTGTGGTCTGGTGTGCACTGTGTAGAGTCAGAGTGTAAGTAAAATCGTCACGTATGAATCAGTACACTCGTGCTACGGGTGTACATAAGATGCAAAATTGTCAATGTCAAAGCTGTAATTTACCTACCACGTTATCACTGTAGCTGCTGTAGCTTGATGCCTATTTCAAGCAAAATTTGGACATTATCTGTGAAATATTGAAGTAACATTGTTTTGTTCGGTAGCTTTTTTTGTAATATTTAAAATGTAATTTTTTGACGAAGTTTTCTTCTATTCTATTTATGCCACATGCCTTTACGTGCATCTTTGCATTGTTAAGTTAATAGTTTGCTAACACCCTCACCCAACCCAACGCCAACGAGTACATGGCCTACATAATGTAGGCTACATACCACTACCACTATACCACTACCATTGACTTCTACTTGCAGTTTCAATTCATAATTTCAATTTATACAAAACGTTTGAGAATACTTGCATACTTCGAATACATTCACTACCAGCCTTTCAGTAACTTAATGTTGGGAGAAGAACATTTGAAAAGTATTAACTATTACTACATGTCTTAAAAAATTGTAACCCTTATGAATATTGCCTTTTTGGTATTCCCCAACGAACGTTTCACACAGCGCACAGTAGGAAAAGTGAGGCTTTCGGTGGCCACTATCCTTCACATGTTATACGAAAATCAACGGAAATCACCGGTGAATTTGTGTCCAAACGATAGCCAGTCGAACAGAGAACATTTTTAAAAAAAATTAAAAGTGCGAAATACGGCGACAAAACTTTTATTCGAGGTTAAAGTTTTGCCGCGAAAACCAAATTTTCACTTGCGGGAAGTTAGCACCACATCACCCAAAAAATATCGAATTTGGTAGTACAGCGCCTCACACATTTCTGCAATTTG
>JABASC010004910.1:0-11049 GCA_019776185.1 Plutomurus gul
CCCCCCCCCCCCCCCCGGTTACGCCACTGACGGTCAATAACGTACGTAAAATGGAGAAAAGTGGGCACTTACCTGCAAAATTAGTTTACCAATCTTTGATGTATCGACAAAGTTGAATTGAAGTCATTAAAACTCTTTTGTATTATTTACAATAAAAATAAGAAATATTTGTCCTTTGCAACACATTATTTTCTTAAACCATTTCAATATTTCATGCGACCATCAGATATGTACGTTGACTGTGACAATATTTTGTCGAATGAATGCTTAACCTTCAAAATTTCTGCAATTCCCTCAGTGGCTGTATATATAACCGAAAACACACAAAATTCGTCTATTAGACTTAATTAAAGCCCACTCTGTGAGTATTGCTTCACAAATAATTCTAGAGCAAATGTTATCAGAGTTTTGTTAAAAATTGGTATCGCAAGAAGCCTATATATTTAATATCCCGAGTCAATTGGGATAACCTATATAGCTTATTGTGAAACTTCAAATTAGCGTTCAATTAAAAAATATGGATAAATACATACATAACACAGGTCGAATTAGAGTAATATTTAGTACAAGCAGGGCCGTATGCAGAAGCGAAAGGGCGGGGCCTGTTGCCCCGCCCGCCAGATCAAAAAAAATAACAAAGTATAGGGAAAGAGGTGTGAGGTGTGGCTAAATTAACATGGAAAGGATAATGTTGCCCCACCCCCAGAATCCACTGACCACAAGTCTAGGTTTATTTTTTTAATATCGGCCAACTTTATGAATGCCCGGAAAGAAATCCATATTTTAGTACTCTCACGAATTTGTCACGTAATATGTACATTCCATTTATTTAAACTACAACAGATTAAGACCAACATCAAAAGTAGAATTCTATTATATTTGCTAATTAATTGCCAATAGTTTAAACAGCGACACGAATTTGGTAGAGTTGTTTGATGTTGGGAACTGGTCGAATTCTCAGCCATTTCCTGATCCTTGGCAAATTCCACACAAAGTCTTTGTTGGCCTTCAGGTTCGGATAAGGCTCCATGAGACCTTCGTCGATTGTCTCCTGGAAGAATCCTATGCTTGTTGCCATCGCCAGATCAGCCCAAGTGATTTGATTTCCAACCAGACAAACGCCTCCCTTCGCCTCCAGATTCTTCTCCATCGTTCCCAAAAATCGTGGAACGACCACTTTCGTAAAATTGTTTTTGTACACCTCTTTCTTCTCTTCGTCCGTCTCAAAAAAAACTTTTCTCCATTCTGCAATGAACAAAATAAATAATGGGTTCCTTAATCTATACATGACAATCAAATTGGGCCAACTTCCTTTATTAATTGGCCATATCCCATTTAAAAGTTAGGCCACTTAATTGTAGGCCGGCATAAAGAACTAAGATTCGTTTATCGCTTCCAAAACGTGATACCTGTCTAAGATTAGGGGTGTTGACTTCTTGAAACTAGCTCATAGAAGAAGCACGTCTTTGCTATTGAAACTGACCAGGGATTTTTCGGCGCATTGTGAGTCACAATTTGTGACGCCCGCAAATTTAGTCAATGAATTTTTATGAACATTGTCGAAAATTCAAAGCGGATAGATTCCATAAATCTTACCTTGTCTCAAATCTCGAAGATTTTCTCCAATTTCTGCACATTTGGCCGCTTCCCACTCGTCCGCACCTGCCAGACCAAATATTCGTGCCACGTAGTTACTGATTGCACCTGATTGGGTCAGTTGTTTTCCATCCTTCAATTCTAGAACTGGTAGTTGATTGTATGGTATTTCTGGATTTCAAATTTAAATAAATACCAAATAAAACTTAACGGGTTTCCTTATGTTTAATCACAGATCAAAATTTTAATTATGTGGACTAACCAGATTTCATGGCGTCCCACTCCTCCAACGTAACACGATTATCCTCAAAGGGCACGTCCGCCTGCATGAAAATAAAACGAATGGGCTCCGCCAAGAAGCGACTGTCAAAGTGAATCAACTTGTACTCGGTCATTATTGTTCAAGATTTGGAATTGTACGCCGGTGAAACGTAGAAATTTGTATTCGCTTTTTTAGTCAGATGAACAGTAAGACAATGAAGCAGATACTCACAAGTACAAGTCACACTAAACGACAATGTGTGGGCGACATTGGTTTTATAGTTACAGTTCGCCTCAGACGCAATTCGGAAATGTGATTGATGATCCTGTGATGAGTAAATTGCGTGATTTAGAAAGATTTGATAAAATCTCATGCAGTTGAACAATCTTGGATATCTAAATACTAGCACATGACCACAATTTCTCTGAGTACACGCTAATCTTTTGTCCTGCCTAAATATGACATTAGCAATGTTACCAAAATAAACATCTGCCTATCGTGAATAGCAAGGCAGTTGTAGTGTTGGTAATAAAACCCAGGGGTAAGGAGTTTCTGGGATTTTTCTAAATTGTGTATCGTGAATAAATAAAGACATATTATATTAGACAGAAACAGTCCCAATGGTTTTTAAATATATATAAATTTAAATTCGTATTTTGTAGCACTAAGAATAGTTCAAAATTACATTTATGGCAAATCACTCAATTTCTCCCAGTTACTTTTAGAAATTCCCCATCAAATGCCAAAGTTTACAAGTTTTCACCACAGCAAGACAGTTAGGAACATTCCTAATTATTTTTCCGTTGATAGATAATCATGTTTCGATAAAAATGTATTGAAAAGTGTGAATTTCCCGGGTGACAATGTGATAGTGTATGCCTGGCCAAAAACATCTACACCGAAACCCTGACCACGCAACAAAGCTAGTCACGGGATTCAATCTATTTTGAATGCGTTGCATCAGTCTTGAAACCTGGTGGATATCCCTTCTGTGTTTTTTTCTACGCTGTATTGTTCTGTGTATTTCTTCCAGGGTTTTGTTATGGTATACCTCTTATCACTTTAATTTTAGGTTATTATCACTGTTAGGTGGTAGGAAATATTTCCCTGGTAAAAATCGGTCGTATAAACCTTTTTAGCAGTGGTGTATTATAAATACAAAACTACATATTCCGATTTTATGCTTTTTATACGTAGAACATGCTGACCAGCATTCGCATTACAACAATTAAGGTTTGTTCACTCAAAATGTTTTATTAATATAACGAAGTCAATTAATGCGTACAATAATGCCAGCAGATCAAATCATAGCTTTAGTGTCGCTTTATTTTATATAGCAGATGTATTTATATGTATCGAAGGCAATCCAATAATCCATTAATATAAATTTATACGGTTGCCATGCAACCTAAAATTAAATACTATAGACTTCGAGCGCACTAAATTAATAATTAAAACAATTCCCACAAAGCCGTCACATGATAACTTCAACAAATTAAAGGGTCCCTTCTATCTACAATAGGGTAGGAATTAATCGTCATTAAAAGAAATGAAAATTCTAGTTGGTCGATTCAGTCAGTAAACATTTATTTTATTTATACTGTACTCAAACCAATAAAATTGAGTTTTGTGACTTCGGATTTTTCACCCAAACTTTGCAATAATATGCAGAGCAACCCTTACCATAGTTTTGCATATCTAAATAAATTACACATTTTAAAACCTGGCTTATATGTCAAATTGTCGAAGCAATTCAATCGGTTGAATATCCACATCTCGTGACCCGAACTACCCGGTTCTAGAAAAATTGTCACAATGGCTTTTACCTTCATTTCATGAGGAACGTTAATAAAAATACAAAAATTATTGGTTTTCTAATGATATGAAAACTTCGTGTATGCAGACATCCGGGGCAAGTGGGTGTCTGATATTTCAGACAATTGTGGATTTAGAGGGGGGGGGGGGGTCAAAAATCACCTAGAATTTTAGACGTCATGCGTGCGCAGTACAGTTGGAAAATATTGCAAATTGCAGCATTTTATTTTCAAATAATAATACATATAATTAAATACCGAATGTTTGTTTTATAAAAGCGACTTTGCAGTCTACAATTTCGCCAACAAATTTGAAAAGATTAAATTGTAGTAAAGCATTTACGGAGTCATTAAACGAACAGCGGTTGTTGTTAGTGGTAGCCGTTACAGAAGGAGGCTTTTGCGAAACCGTCTTAGCAGGCACAAAGAATAAATCTCGGATTGCCGCCTCAGCGTCCACAATTCCATAGCCGTAGGCATTATTTGGAAAAACCGTTTCCCTTACATTACCGCAATTATTCCCCGTGGAGTCAACAGATGTTTTCTGCGCACTCCTTGTGAGCGATTTGAAAATATCTGCGTATTTAAAAACACGAGTTCTTCCCCCGTCATTTTTCACGGCGGTTAGCATTAGAGCGAGCACTCCGGCCACGTGAGGAGACGCCATACTTGTTCCACTGGATACTTTTTCGGCGATATCGGAAAGGTGCCATGCTGATTTCACATCTACTCCCGGTGCTGACAGGTCCGGTTTAATTTTTCCATCTGCCGTTGGCCCCATTGCCAGAAATGTGGGTGCACGGTTTTGAAGGTCGGTGGCACCCACAGCAATGACATTAGGATTGGATGCCGGTTGTATGCCTTGTCCACAAGGAGTTGCAGCTCTCCTGCTGCCATCTTCATTAAATTTTAGATTGCCCTGAGAAAAAACTGGAATTATTCCCACAGCTCTCCAAGCCAAAATTATTCCACGGAAAATATTTTTAGCGTTCGGCGGCGAACCCCAACTGTTGTTTATGATATGGGGTACCCTTGAGCATCCATCCCTATCGCCATCATGATTCTGTGGGCATTGCATAAATTGACTGCAAGCAAGTAAATAACGTTCGTTGCACGATCGCGACCCCTGATTTACGATGCAACCCTTGCACGCCATCCATCTAGCCTTGGGGGCCACTCCAAAACCCAAACCACCAACGGCTGTTGCCAAAGTGTGAGTACCATGTCCGTTGTCATCATATGGATATGGCATATTATGGATTGGGTCCAACCAACCATATTGTCCTACATAATTTGTTGTGAGTGCTAAGTGGGACCCTCTTACCCCAGAATCGATCGAACCCATGATTACCCCTTCCCCTCTGTTCCCTTTTCCCCATACACGATCTGCATTCACTCTTCCAATTCCCCATGGGATGGAGGGTGTAGAATCCTGGAGGTCAATCGAGTAATCATAATCATAATCGTCCGTCAGGTACGATGCGTCCATTCCTACGACAACTTCTTCCCTTATGCTTTCAACATCCCCACTATTCTCTAAATACGAAACCAACTGTTTGTTTGCTCTCTCAATATAAATTTGGTTTGAAATCCAAAATCCTATATACAATCCCTCGTAACCATTTTCGTGTAAATGCTGAATTATTTCGCTTTGGGTGTGCACTCTTGTATTTCTCAGCTTGTTTGCCACTTCGGTCGCAATTCTGTTGTTTCCCTGAAATGAATGAAAATATTGTTAGAAAGTTTCTGTCTATAATTGGACTTTCGAGGTCAGGGGCGTATCCAGCCCATGGGGGCGTCACATATCATATATGAATGAAAATAATGTCTAAATTTGAGTGCTGTCGTACAGAGGACGGAGCCTGTCGTTTTCGTCGGGTCATGTCTTCTGATTCAAACGGAGATTCAGGATGGAAAATTTCATTGGTGTAACTGAAATTTCTGGCCATACTTTGAAGGTATTCAGTATCGTACTTCACCATTGTAACAATGATGTTAGCCGTCCTCCCTTCGTGGTCAAGTATCCATTTTAGAGCAGGATCCACTTCGGCTGCCAATATCACTTTTGTAAAACCAGAAATAAGAATCAGAAAAATTAAGAATCTTGTATTCTTAATTGTCGCCATAATAATATGAAAAAATCTTTACTGTACAATGAGAATAATATGCAAACACCAAATATATTCCCTTTTATACAAATTCTCTGTCTGTCTCTCTCTATTTCCATTATTCCACTTTGACTTCCAAATTGCTTGACACAAACGATGGCACCGCACATTTATCTTACCGGTGTATGTGTATAAATAAGCATGAGTCCAAAATGTATAATACTTTTGCCAAATCATAATATCTGGATTTAAAGTGAACTACACCGGTTTCAGTGATTGTAGCGCTAACAATACTAGCACCCAATAGTAGGATGGCTTAACAAGGGGCGGACCCAGGACTAAATTTAGGGGTTGGGATTGAGTGAGAGGATTTATGAATACTAGAAACAAAAAATGTTTAAGTTAGTCTAAAATGAATACATAAATCACAATTTTGGAAGGAAAGTATGTGAATTTTGTGAACATTTTCGGTTTTTTGGCAAAAATCGAATTATATCTAGTGTTTAGCCAAATTTCGACGGGGGGTTAACTCGTAAAACCCTTACCTGGATACACCCTTGGGCTTAACCAATGGAAAACACTAACCTTTACCTAGAGGGCCGTCAATCAGAAATACGGTAATACTTTGGGATTGAGTGGGGGGAGAGGTAGATATATATCCAATACTGCAAAAGTAAAACGGCCCTGATTTGCGCAACACATTTAAATTTAATTGTGTATACTCAAATGTGTCCATCACTACGATTATTTTAATTTTTGCTCATAAATGTGATATGTAATAAAACAGATGCAACTGTGTAAAAGATTTGCGTAGTCAATTGTACTGTTGTAATTATAATAATAATACATAGTATAGTAATAGTTGTAGGTTGCAAAGTATGATGACTACGAACGTACGGTTACGGTTTAAATAGCACACGGTAAATCAATGACACACACCACTGAGATTCCAATTGAATGAAACATATAACCTAGTTACTATTTAGAATTGGCGACAATGTCAATGTTAAAAATTAGCAAGTGAAATATTATTCATGAGAGTCTGCAATATAATTTCAATGAATAATATCAATTAGAATTTTTACATATCCCTTTGTCCAACATATTCTGTATTCTGTACTGCAGCCTAGAATTGCACTTTTAAGATATTCCCGGGCGCTGTTTTAGAGCGAAGGTTTTGCAATTTTTTTCATGTAAAGAAAAATCCAAATTTGACAGGCCCTCTTACAACTTAAATTTTTACCTCTAGCCGGAGTGGCCAACGCACTGTGAATACGCACGTGGAGGAGTATTTATCATATTTATGAGAGCAGGACAGACGCCATAGATGTGATCGTAGAGTTAAAATTTGCATGCGTTTATTATTCATTTCTGTTTTGCTAACTTCATTCATAATCAACTACAAGAGCATTTTCGATATAAAAAATGCAAATAAATTGTTTGCATTTAGGATTTTCTGTGAATCTTTTAATTTTAAATTCCAATGCCCAAGTCGTAGTCGTGTATTAAATAAATCCTCTTAGAATGGGAGAAATAGAATTGTATTTAAAAGAGATCAGTTGTGGGATATTCCAACAGCTCTCATAATAAATTGCAGCATCATGAAGATTTTATCTTGGAATGGATACACAAACCGTGTTATAACTTTTATTATTCTTTCTACATTTCTGAAACTTGCAGTTGCTCGTAAAATAGGTAGAGAGTTACAAAAAAATGTTAACAGAGGAAAGAGGGCAGATATAATCATTACACTGGTAGACTTTGACTGGGTATACCTCGAAAGACTAAAAGAAGGTTCAGAGTCGAAGCCCTACAATGCAGCCCAGGTGAATACTGAAATTGCCAATTCAATCTAATCACTTCAATCACTCAAATTAATATTTGATGTGAGTAGCTTTATTTGTGTGTCTACTTTAGCAAATTTAGTTACACGACATGACACTGAGTAGTTAAACCGATTTTTTGGCCATTCATCCAGTGGTAACCACATTCTACCTTCAGTTATTAAAATATTGTTTTCGTTTCAGGTGCAGGGTAGAAAACCCCAATCGAATTTAAAGGTGGCATCCGAGTTGGCCGCAATAGCCCGGGCCAGCGGAGAAAGGCTAATTCAGTATTTAAAAGATAATGAATACAACTATACACACTTTTGGATTTCAAATCAGATTTTTGTGGAAGGCGCTGATAAGAACTTAATTGAATATTTATCAAGACAACAGGAGGTGGCTCACGTGCGTCAAGAGTTTTCTTAGAGCTAAATATTATTTTGTCGGAACAGTGAAGTTGCTTTGTGTTGAAAAATTTGACTCAATAAATTGGTGTAATGCTCACATTCCCAAAAATCACATTTTCAGCTAAAATCGTGGGTTTTGGATTTTTCATGGCATTTTGACAACCCGACCCATTGGCCTTTTGTGATTAAATCAAATCTAATCAAATCATTGTGTTTATTGAGAGAAAATTAGGTTCTCTAAAACGCAACGCATGTAAAGGTCAATTACGTAAGAATCTCAAAGCAAATCACCGTCCTCCTCAAGAATTGTATGCAGAAGGCTAGGGACCAGTCGCCCTCGCCCCCTGATCAAAAAAATTAACAAGGTAAATATAGGGAAGGAGGTGTGGGGTGTGACTAAATTAACATATAGTGTTACCCCAGCCCCTGACCACAAGACTACGTTAATTTCATTAATGTCTGCCAACTTTATGAATGCCCGGGGATAATAAAGGAATCCAAATTTTAATGCTCTCACGAATTTGTCACGTAATATGTATATTCCATTTATTTAAACTACAACAGATTATGACCAACATCAAAAGTAGAATTCTATTATATTTGCTAATTAATTGCTAGTAGTTTAGACAGCGACACGAATTTGGTACAGTTGTCTGATGTTGGGAACTGGTCGAATTCTCAGCCATTTCCTGATCCTTGGCAAATTCCACACAAAGTCTTTGTTTGCCTTCAGGTTCGGATAAGGCTCCATGATACTTTCGTCGATTGTCTCCTGGAAGAATCCTATGCTTGTTGCCATCGCCAGATCAGCCCAAGTTACTTGATTTCCAACCAGACAAACGCCTCCCTTCGCCTCCAGATTCATCTCCATGGTTCCCAAAAATCGTGGAACCACCACTTTTGTAAAATTGGTTCTGTACTCCTCTTTTTTGTCATCGTCCGTCTCAAAAAACACTTTCCTCCATTCTACAATGAACAAAATAAAGAATGAATGCCTTACTTCATGTATACATTACAATCAAATTGGGCCAATTTCCTTTAATTAATTGGCCATATTCCATTTAAAAGTTGGTCCACTTAATTGTAGCAGGTTCGAATCCTCGGATTCGAAGAACCACGTCATTGCCATTAATACTGACAAGATGACTTCCCAAAATTTAACAAATGAATATTAAGGAATATTCGTGAAAATTCAAAGCAGATAGATTCCATAAATCTTACCTTGTCTCAAATCTCGAAGATTTTCTCCAATTTCTGCACATTTGGACGCTTCCCACTCGTCCGCACCTGCCAGACCAAATATTCGTGCCAAGTAGTTACTGATTGCACCTGATTGGGTCAGTCGGTTTCCATCCTTCAATTCTAGAACTGGTAGTTGATTGTATGGTATTTCTGGATTTCAAATTAAAATAAATATTACGGGTTTACTTATATTTAACCACAGATCAAAATTGTAATTACGTGGACTAACCAGATTTCATTGCGTCCCACTCCTCCAACGTAACACGATTATCTTCAAATGGCACGTTCGCCTGCATGAAAATAAAGCGAATGGGCTCCGCCAGGAAGCGACTGTCAAAGTGAATCAACTTGTACTCGGTCATTATTCTTCAAGATTTGGAATTGTACGCCGGTGAAACGTAGAAATTTGTTTTCGCTTTTTGAGTGAGATGAGCAGTTAGACAATGAAGCAGATACTCACAAGAGAGACTAATGGACAATGTGGGGGCGACATTGTTTTTATAGTTACAGTTCACCTAAGACGCAAATCCAAACTGTGATTGATGATTAATGTGATGAGTAAATTGCGTGATTTAGAGAGATTTGATAAAAATATCATGTAGTACATCTTGGATATTTAAATACTGGCACAATTTCTCTGAGTATACACGCTAATCTTTTGTCCTGCCTATCCATGACGTCAGGAATGTTATAAAAATAAACATCTGTCTATCGGAAATTGCAACGCAGGTGTAGTGTTGGTAATAAAACCCAGTGTGCAAGGAATTTTGGGGATATTTTATTGTTGAATGTGAATAAATAAAGACGCATTAGACAGAAACAGTCCCAATGCATTTTAAATATATATAAATTCCAAATTCGTATTTTGTAGCACCAATAACAGTTCAAAATTACATTTAGGGCAATCAAGAAATTGTGAATGCTGAATCACCCAATTTCTTCCAGTTACTTTTAGAAGTTCCCTATCAAATGCCAAAGTTTACAAGTTTTCACCACGTCAAGACAGTTACGAACGTTCCTAATTATTTTTCCGATGATAGATAATCATGTTTCCATAAAAATGTAATGATAAGTGTGAGTTTCCCGGGTAACAATGTGATAGTATATGCCTGGCCAAAAAACCCGGCCCCGAAACCCTGAGCACACAACACAACTAGTCACGGGATTAAATCTATTTTGACTGTGTTGCATCAGTCTTGAAACCTGATGGATTTCCCTTCTGTGTTTTTTTATCTACGCTGTACTATTCATTGTATTTCTTCCAGAGTTATATAACACCATGGTTTTGTTATGGTATTTTTCTAAGGCTAAAAACCGACCGTATTTACTTCTTACCACTTTGTTTTTTGGTTAACTGTTCGGTGGTGCGAAATATTTCCCTGGTAAAGATCGATGCTATAAACCTTTTCTAATCACAAATACAATAACTGTGCGCTACATATTCCGCTTTAATGCTTTTTATACGCAGAACATGAACACCAGCATTCACATTACACCAATTAAGGTTTGTTCACAAAAAATTTGTTTTATTAATATAACGAAGTCAATTAATGCGTAGTAACAATAATGCCATCAGATGTATTTATGTGTATCGAATGCCATCCAATAATCCATTAATTTAAATTTATACGGTTGACATGCAACCTAAAATTAAATACTATCGATTTCGAGCGCATTAAGGACGAACCTTTCCTGTGCTATAGATAGCCCTATCTTCTATATGTTATAAGAATAAATTTGATTAATATAGAACTCGTTCTAAATTAGGTTTAAAAAATATGTAAAATATGTAAC
>JABASC010004911.1:0-11048 GCA_019776185.1 Plutomurus gul
ATTGCCCATGTCAGTATGCTCACAAATGAAGATTTAGTGGATTTCCCATGTAAACTCGGCACATAGGAAAAAGTTTCATGGGTTCACATAAGCGTGCATGGGATCTGATGGGTTGGACAACCTCCCATGGATTCCTAGATCCTATTTCTATGCGGGGCTGCTCATAGTGTTCCCTGCCATGAAATAAAGTTTGTCTGTTGCTCCTATGCACCAATTTTCTTTTTAAAAAGCTGTGATTTCATGACTCATTAAGAAGTTTAGGAAACGTTGAGCAAAAATTTGTTGAAGTTGAAAACCAGGGGTAGGGTAGATATCTTGAAAGGTCGTAAGACATTAACGAAATCTTACGTATGCATATCAAATAAACGCATATTTTAAGAAGATATTCTAAACATTTTCGCTGCCAAACAGTGTTAAAGTTAAGGGAGGCAGAGGGTACATCGGCACATCTGAAAGGTCGGCAACTCAATGTTATATAATGTTATTAAAAGCAGAATCTTATTCTATGTTTAACATCAAACTAATATTCATTTTGTTTAAATCCAATCTCGAGTATAAATGTGATATTAAGGGGACAAATTTTATCTGTCATATGAGTTTTCATTATAACTTTGCCGATCACATTTTAGATATTCATTTGTTAAATATTTGCTTCAAGAAATACTATTGCTTAATTGATTTATTTTTTTAACACTTTTGGAAGGCGAACACTGCCGTCTATGTTCCTGATGGGGAATGCCCTATCGCTGGATAGGTCTTTCTTAGCCACACAATTCATTGGTTCCTTCCCTTTGCACTGGCGTATCATGTTTTTGTGATCCTTTAGCCCTTGATGCTACCCAGATTTTTTTTACTGCAGTATTGACAATGAGAGACGCTCATGAAAATATATGTGGTGAGTAAAGCTAAATTCTAAATTCAAAAGAACATGAAAATTAAATACAAAAGCAAGTTTTAAGACAATACATCTTCTTGTATGTAACATGTAAATATTTAAAATTTTGCCATACACTGTAGATTCAATACACTTCACTGGCATATTTAAGTATGCTACATAGAATTATGGTGCATGTAACAATTATATCTTCTTGTACTTCAGTTTATTTCCTAAATTTTTATTCAAGAATATAAAAATACTATTACGTAAAACCTATATACTACATTAAATTTCTTAATATCACGAATGAACTGTTTTATTACAAATGCATTCTCAAGGACAAGACACGGACCACATATTTACTTTACCCCGTATGTAAGCACACTCCTAGAATTTTACGTTTTTTGTGTATCTTCAATTAATAAACATTTATTTCGCCATGAGAGCACACACATTGAAGACTTTGTCCCCGCCATCACCAATGACCAATATCCTTAGTACAATCAAAAAATATACCTACCTCTTTATATATATTAACATAATTTATTTATATACAATGTTGTGCGCTCGGAACAATTGTGTGGATAAAAATGCATTAAATAAAATTAAAATGCGGTACGTTATTTTGTCTGTATAGAGTTATTTGATTGTATGTTATCTTATTATTTTTCACTGACCCAGCCAAATATCCATTAAATAGGATTGCGACTAAAATACTCAAATAGGTTTACAGCCATTAACAATTAGGCCACACATTTTCCACAAATCTAATAAATTAAGTAAAGCATACGAACATTGCAGTGGGAATCGATTTCGGAACATCATCATTGCTATCCTGATCATATGGTGTTATTAACAGTCAACGCAACGTCGTAAACAGGTAGTAGAATAGTCAATTGCAGAGTTCCATTTAAATACTATAAGGTAGGAACACGGATTTCTGTAGCACATTTCCGTCATTCCATGTGACACAATAAAAAATTCCACGCATCACGTTCACACGTTTAAATTAGTAATTGATCCTTAATCATTTTCTTGTTTAAGAGAAAATAAATTATTCTTGAGCGGTGGTCACAAGTAGACCATGACGAGATTTTAGTACAGAGTCCTCAAAACTGAAAGTAGATTTCTCAAAAATCGTTTCGGCTGTCGAAGGTGCATCTTCCAATGGAATGACATTATTATTTATGTCACCAAGCTCTTCTATGATTTCATCTTCGGACTCACTCTCCCGAGAGGAATCCTCTTTGTCGTCTGCTGAGATTGGCTTGATGTCTTCCGCTGCCTTCACAATATCAATGAGTACAGTCTGTTCAGGAGATTTGACAGCCTTAGCCATCGACTTTAAATCGTCCAGCATCCATTCAAGAAGATTTCTGGCTCCCTGAGCTCCATCGGGTATCACTCCAGTGTCCACAGTGATGCCAACGCGCAAATGTGACTTGTACGACAGGAAAGACAAAGAGATTCCTATCCAAAGACAGAAAACAACCAAATGCTTGTCCCTTAATATGAGATTTGAATTTATAGTTTACTAATTCGGATTATACAAATAATCTACGTATTTACTAATGGAATTGTAAAATAAATAATTTGATAAAGTTGAAACGAACCAGATTCTCCGACAGTTGGAAGCCAAAACATGGTGTCCAGGAGCTCTTTACCCCAAATTTTAATTGAATGTCCAGGTCCCGGAACATTTGAGACGACAACAGTAGTTTGAGTATTTGTAATAAAATATTTTGAAAGCATTATTGGAGCTACCCCGATCAAATTCATGAGGAACAGATTAACTGGAGCATCTGGAGACGATGCCACTATCCGTCCTTGAACATCGATTGCTTTGCAGCGCTCTACCGGATCAGAAGATTTAAATTCCAAAGGAAACATTATTGCTGAAAATTTGTTGCACATTTTGTTATCGGGATGATTGGGTGCAGGCATTGGGATCAATGCTGATATGTGTTCAGGGAGCTCTTCTTCGGAACAGTTGTACTAAGAAAAAACTCGCTCAATTATAGCTAGATAAATTCAAACTATCCGTATACTAAATATTTACGTGATCATATCTTTTGGCTTTAATCAATTCTATTAAAATGTATAGAAAATTTGCGGTTTAAATGTCATGACTTGAATTTAAAAAAATTCTATATTAATAATAATGAAATATCGGAAATATTGATGATGTTACCTGTTGTAAAATGTATTTACGGCAAGCTCCCGACAGCGCCCCCAACAAAACGGTACTCATTCCAGACCCCAAAGAGTTTTTCAAACTTTTCAGCCAATCAATATTGATTGGATCCGACCACAAAATTTCTTTTCGTCCATCCAGCAGTACATTCTCATTGTGTAGCGAGTTCTTGTCTTTAAGTCCCATTTCTGTGTAGAATGTTCTTGGAGATGTGCAGAACACATACAAAAACACGGCAATCTTGTACACCCAAGAAGTTTCCTTTGATTTCGAAACGGGAATGCAACTTCCAGTTTCTCCCGCCATGTCTCTCATGATCAGTTTCATTAGAGAAAAGCCATCCCCAATTCCATGACTGATTCTAATGATAAATGCAAATTTCTGGACCCTCTTCTCTTCCTCGATTTCCTCCTCTTTGTCATAATGGAATTTGGGTATGACAAGAATTTCCCAATTGGCTCGACCCTGGTCGAAGGGTTCGTTCGCATTCATAGAAATGAGTTTCATAGCCTCTGACTCGCTCGTGGACTTGTCCAAGTCAATGTCACAGTGGTCGTAGAAGCGCACATGATGGTTGATATCGAAATTTGAAGGTTTCCAGCAATAATATCCAAAACAAGTGTCCAAATACTGATAGAACTTTGGGTAAATATATTCTCCGGTCGATTGGTCTTTTCTGCCGACGGTACCTTCACATCTTTTCCTCAAATCTTCTAGATCACATTCTCCTTTGAGAACTTTCAGAGATTTGATAATTTGTCGAGATTTGGGACTGTCAACTGTGCCGATGGCGTCCAGGCCAGCCACAAGTGAACTTAGAGGACCATAAGCAATTTTCATGTAAATCACGATTGCCCATCGTAGGAATAGAAGACACCCGTAAGGAAAAGAAGCCATCATAAGCCATGTGGCCGTGAAGAAAAATAGGAAAACATCCACAACAATTAATTTTAATTTTGACAAGAATATTTGAAATTGTTTACTCTCTACAAAGCTTTTCACAATTCGAAGTGCCTTATTGTTTGTTCTCTTGCTGTACAGCATTGCTGTCACTGTTAACAGGGAAAATGTCGTTATAGAGGTAAGAGTGGTCGTCAACAGAAGGGAACCGTACGAGATCAAATTCCCACTCTGATGATGACTTTCCATTTTGGAAGAAAAAAGGGAACTGTTCGTCAGAAAGTATGAAGAATTCATTGCACAATGGGGACTTTCACAGAAATCAGAATCTTTTGAATCTTCAGTCATTTCGGTTTATGTGTCAATAGAAATGATTGACATTGTTGATATTGTGTAGACTTTTGTTGGATGGAAATTGTGTTGATGGGGGGAGAGCTGTTAGATCACGACGTGACTTTCGATGACTGACCTGAGAAGAAGTCAAACAATTTACAATTTAACTTTAATATTCTATTTCAATGTTAACGACTGGGTTAAGGACTCTCTTGCGTAATGCATTTTATATAATTATAATTATTTTATGCATCCTAGTACAAAATAGAACAATAGTTAGAAATATGTCAAGTGGATAGAGCAAGCAAGATTATTATTAAATTTACGAAGCTGTCTATAAGGCGTAAATGTGGAAATACGCGCAGCTAATGTAATAAATTGCAGTCATTAAATCAGCACTCTCCTAAGACAAATATTTCTCATTATACTCTAGGTACGCACAGGATGATTATATACAGTTTTGTGTTCTATGCAGTGTGTTGTTTTCGCAGATATTAGGTCAAAGAAGTTCAAGAAATTAAATAGCTGAAAGATCACTCGTCGAGTCTAATCTTTATATATAAACTTTATATTAATAATGTCTTTGTCTGCAGCCTACACTGCATTCATACATATGTAGAAAGATGTCTTTTCTTGGCTTTTGTGCATCATTATCCTCATAATGTCAGTTGGAGTGTTGTATAAATGCATTTTTCTCCCTTATTTCTTTATGGATTAAGGTTGTTTGATAATAGAATCACAGTAATTAAGTTGAAGTTACGCTGAGTGCATTATCACTTTGAGATGTCATAAATATATGGGTCTCACTTGACGCTGTTATAACATAAGAATTATTTCGCAGAAGATTCGAATTTAAAGTCAAGTCAAAGATGATACTTAGGTAATTGTGCTTTTAAAATGTTTTAGTGTGTTTTGTGTGTATGTACGGTAGCCGCAGTGCAGTGTATGTTTATTCTACAACACTAATTCCATTTTGTAAGATTGTTTTCTATCCTAGGTGTGCCAGGTTTAACACACTCAAACTGTAATAATCTTTGTACGACTGCATACATTACGGTCAGCGTGTCGGTCAACGTATAAGTCCAAGGTCCACATTAGAAATTGACCGTTAATTCTCTTTAAAACACAATCTCAACAATTAGCATTTGATTGTAGGTAGCATATACGCTTAATTGTATAATCGTAGGAAAGAATTTTCATGTGTACACGTTATCTTATTCTGTGCTTTCTGATTGATTATGTAAACACGTGTTCATAATTATAATGTGTAGAATGTTAGATTGGTGTTTGGAGAATATTGAGACTGAAAAGTACATTGAATCTAATGAATAGTGACATATATTTAGAAATAATTAATACATATGTTCAATATGAGAGCTTAGGATCACATCACAGATATTTTTTATTGTAGAATTATGTCAATATTTCGCTTACCACAGTAAGTATTATAAAGGCATTTGTTGTAAAAATATAAAAGTTTAAAAAAAGAAAGACCTGTGATATCATTATATTATATTCTCTTAAGTCACTCTTTATTAACCGAAATACGACGGTGGAAGAGCCTACATAAACAATCAATGTTTATATACATTAAAATTGTGGTGAAACTGGCCTTCTGTAGTCCCATTGCAATACTCAATAAATACTCATCGAACCATTTAAAGATTTTAAATTGTAAATCTTCAATGAACAAATAATAAATATCAAAATTAAATACCGACCTAACCACAGGAATAATAAAATTGTAAAATGTAAAAATATAAAAACCAAATGTACAAGTAAAGCAAACATTTAAATTAGCAGAGATGGCAATTTTGACTTCTGACTTCTAACTTATGATTACAAGTTACAATTGTCCTACTTCTTGAGGATGTGGATTAGTGCGAAAGTTAGAAGTTGTGCAGCCTTTAAATCAATGAATAAATTGTAATTATTACGATGATGCACACCGACGGAGGAGTAATTTAAATAGTACGCCCTCTTAAATATCATTGTATAAATCGGAAGACGTTCTTATATTTGTGATGAGAACATTGTAACTTATAATTAAGAGTATAGAGTTACACGTAATAACTTCTCCGATATGATTACTAGTTGCAAGTTACCATTGTCCGACTTCTAACCTTTGATTACAAGTTACAAGTTAAAATTGTCGGATTTTTAACATATGATTACAAGTTACAGTTGTCTTACTTCTTCGTCTTGATTACAAGTTACAAGCTAATGTAGCTTGTAACTTTTTATGTAATTAAGATACAGTAACGCCTAGTTACACCATCTCTGTAAATTATACAAAGGCAGCACTTTTTGGATCTTTATTCGTTCCACCTGTGGCTACACTCTGTTATAAGACAATTTGGAAAATATCGATCAAATTATAAAAAATGAACTTCTGATTCGAAAATCTTTCTCATTTAGTACATGGAATATTTTTGCACTCACTTGAATTATATAAGATATTTACAGGACGACAATATTTGCAATTATTGTATTACGGCATTATTAATTTGTAGACCTTTCAGTTTGTTGTTAGTTTACGATATGCAATGGAATGCAATCTTTGTTCTTTCCCCAGTCCATCCAGTGGAAATTGGCATTTAAGGACGCTAGAATAGGAGCGATATGTAGCTGTGAGCTCACACGTATCACATTTGACACTTCAGTTACACGCATTTGGTATAAAGAGATTAGCGAAGGATGGCATTTAATGCCAGTTTGGCACACACTGGTAAAGGATTTCAAATGCCTCTAAATCGCATGAAATATGTAATAATGCACACGAATACACTGATCGAGCGAAAATCAGCCGGACACGTACTTGAGAATGTCGGCGGAGCGTCGTACGACTCTTCTGGTGAAATCCGACTGGAGACTCTGAAGAATCAGTAGAGGTATCACAAAGAGAAATACTTTCAAACAGGCTCTCACTAGCATTATTCCTCTCTTACAATTCCAGAAACAAAGCCTACATGTTCAAATCGTTTGTTATTTCTAAAATTCACAAATTTTAACGGAACACCCAAATGACAAGTTTTTGTCACTTAATGGCAATTTTCAAGAGCCACTCAAGTTAACTGTGGTTGGTTGAATGAGGAATTCCCGTCTAGTCGTCTCGTGTTAAGGGAAGCGAGTGAAACATTGGGTGCACATGTATATATGTATGTGCTTGCTTTGCAGACACAAAAATTTCCTACAGAATTAAATGTGCCATTTGAAATGGGACTCCTTTACCATATCATTATTGCAAGCCAGTTAAATATGTATCTATTTAGGGTACGAGGTAATAGTTAGTGTAGGTTAAGGTAGTACAGTGTGCTGTTCAGAGCGTCCTTCGCCCTTTACACTAAGCGAAATGCATTTAGCGAATGCGTCGTGCACTCCATCACCAACACCATTCATTGAAAACAAAAGTAATTTTTTCCATTACGAGCCGCTAATTAGGTAGATTATATTTATGTGTATACACAAACAATATCTTATTACACTTAATGCTAATCGTCTCCCGTCTCAATTCCATTTGTGTTAGTACAGTTAGAAATTGATCCAGTAGCTATAATCTCTACTTAAAACATACAGCACATTTGTTTATCTAAATTTCACGAGTAACACAAGAATCTATATAGATGTTTGGTATAATCAAGCGCTCATTTAATTAAATTAAGTAGGATACGATGCTAATGTATCAGTGAATACATTTGTGTTAATGGTATAGTGCACGGTGTAATACCTGCCTTATATTACTAATACTAATGTTGTGTGCATTCCTACTCGTATCTCATACTCGTGTGTATGTGTGTATTATCTGCATCTTGTGTGAATTCTCCCATTGAAAATTGTAAGTTCCACTTTTTCCGCTAACTGAATTTTAACAACCCATTTTCCTTACTTGACATGACACACTTTCGTATGTGGTACAGTAGTAGCAGCAGCAAGATTTTTCTGTATTATCATGCACCGCTATTGGGTACATTTGAAGCCATAATATGTACATATACATGTAATAATGTTCCCTTTAATGCAAATAGGTTCTGTAAAAATATAGTTTTAGTTTTTTTGCATGTAAAAATTACAGTTATTACTAGATAGGTTATCTTCTAGTATGGATTCTAAAAATAAGTTAATTTTTCACAGCTTTATAACGCCAGCTAAATGCACTTGGGTTTTTATAGGCTGATATTGACATAAATAGTATTTTCTGATTCTACAAAGAGAACATGCACTATTGACTATTCATAAGTAAAAAGTAGTTTAATGTCGATGAATTACCAATTTCGTAGGTAAACACGTGTTTGATCCAATCTTTTTATATTTTTCATTGCAATTCTTGGTGTAGATGACATTTAGGTAGACTTTCGGTTCCGTTCGAAACCTCTTAACCTGAATTGCACTCGTACTGCAGGGACAATGCACCTTTAGTAATTAGAAGTAGCACGTACACGCCCATAACTATTAGGCGACAGCAGTGTCAGGCATGAGATGTATTACGCGTTGTGCAAATAAAGTTACCATCAACGAGAGACAGGTTACTTTAAATTTATGTTTGTCACTTTTGACACAAAAAATAAATTACAATCCTTTTACTGTACAATCACTCATTGTCAGTCAGGAAATGAATGTACCTCATTCGTGGGTATTAACTATTAACACAGTTTTCCTTTTCCTCCGCACTTGTGATATATTATAATTATGTCTTTTAGTCTCTTTGTTCGCGTACCGCTCTAGTAACTGTCTAGCTAAGCTGATTGTGATCGAGATTCAAGACGAAATGAGACCGATAAGTTTCAGCATGGGGCACGGACGAAGATCAACCCCACCAGATTGGCCAGAAATTTTCGGGAACGAAAAGGGATGTCCCAGATATCATTCCCGTTACAAAGAGGGAAATATTACAGACCATCACATTAAAACGTATTATAATCGTTTAATGCGCAAGGTTCGGTAATAAGTTAAAGTGGACTTATTAAGTAGTCGTGTCGGACAAATGCGCTGACAGGCTTTCATTTAACTATCCCCAGATTGACTTGAGTAAGCATTAAATCATCTTTACTTAGGTTATTCCCTCTTACCGATTTTAGTAATTCACTGTTAAATAATAATGAGATTTAACTTTAATTGCTCCCCTAGATTAATTCCAATTGACAATGGCATTTAATTTAATTGCGTTCATGAAATAGTAGTACACACGATTATATAAATAGTACCCTAGCAATTTCCAACTACGCAGCCTAAATCATTCAATTACAGATGCAAAATGAAATCCGAAAACACATCACAATATTTCCAATACATTTAAAAATTCAATTCATAGTTTTCTTCTCTTTCTAGAATATTTTTCAGCTAAATATTTCAGGGCAAAGAACACTGAAAGTAAAGGTGAAGATGACCACATTAATTGTATGGGGAATAGTAGGATTTATGCGTCTACGTTTGCTGTTTAACTTTTAAATATGAATTGACGAGATGTGAATATTTAGTACGCATTTTAATACGCATGCAAATGATGTGCTCTGAAAACTTGTTCATTCATTACATCATCACAATTTCAGTGAAGGATCAAGGCACCAAAAAACAAGGCCAATGCAACAGGATGTTGAAATGCAGACGATCCGTTCCGTAATTTGTCCTTTACTACCATAGGAGCTAACCTTAAGAATTGAATCGTCTACGATTCCTTCAGACTTGTAGACGATCCTTAATGATTACGCACTTCACGTACTTGCTGCAATTGTTGAATTTAAATCAGGCAATACAATGCACATTTATGTACAAGCAGCAGCAGCACAACGATTACACACAATGATAATGACAGTTGCTCGAGAACAGGAGTTCATCAGAAGAAACCAGATGGAAAATGAATTCTCTATATAGTATAGAGAATTTGCATGTACATTTGCATTTACATGTCTAAAGAAGAAGGAAGCGAAAAATATCACTGGATCCTCTCTATGAGGATTATAAAACTCATAATATTTATGAGTACGATATATACTACGTATTGTGTAAAATAACCAAGTTGATTTTATGAAAAAGAGTGAAAGGATATGTAGCATAGTTTATTGACGTTATTATTACTTATGTTTTATAGTGGGCAATGTGGCAACTATCTGCAGTGAATGTGCAAACGTTGTAGATGGCTGCTGAGTTTTGTTTGGTTCAACTCGCAGTTTCATCATTACAAAGAAGCACAAAGTGCTTTCGGCGAAATACACTCACAAGGAGGATTGTCAGAAGGATGGTAGAATAGTATAATGCCACATTGCTGATAAAACATATATGATACATTTAGATTCTTTTTATGACACTTGTACTTACCTGAATAATAATGGAACTTATTGTTAAATACGAATGATGAAAATTATTTTTTGGCCTTCGAATTAATTACATTTATATGGGTTCTCACTACTCACTATGCATATATGCATGATACGAATTCTCCTTAGGAATTGTCCAAAAATACAAAATATTTTCTTCAGGATATGAAAGTTCAGAATGTTGAAAATCTGTTTATTCTTTTAATGATCCGAAATAAAATAAAATTTATTTTTAAAATATACAAAGAAAGTCTCTATACTTTGAAGGTAGCCAATACTTTCTAAGGACATCAATGGACAATATAGTGAACGTAGATTTTTTACATTCTTAAATTATATAAAAATTTAAATTGTAGGGGAGACCGCTGTCCGTTGGGTAATGCTGTCGATTGGGTAACAGAGATTATCTTCAGTAATACTTGCTAACTTTACC
>JABASC010004912.1:0-11047 GCA_019776185.1 Plutomurus gul
GCTATTATCGTGTGTTCTACAGCAATCGACGCATTTTTTAGACTATTTCGACGGTGTATGTCGTTCCTCGAACAAATTTCATTTTGAGTACATTTTCAACTTAAAACCTACAAAAAAGCTACAATACAATGCTTATAGTGTGATGAAGATACTAATAGACAATGAATATCTAGAGGGGGCTCCGCCCCCAGACACCCGGCCTGACCTAATTGTACATTGTTAAAGTGATCTGGTTACAGACGAACATAGTAAAATTAAATCTTTCGAATTGAAGAGTGGTCTTTTTATGCCATTATTGGAATCGTCTGTTCATTCTCTTATGGTGCCCGTAGCTGTTATTTTGCCAAGCGAGCAGCACAATTAATATTGCCTTTAGCTTTATCACCATCATTATACAAATAGTCTCACTACATGTATTGTATTGAGGTTTTTGTACGTTTTAAGTGGGAAATGTACCCAAAATTTATTTGTCCAAGGAACGACTTACACCGTTGAAATCAGCATAAAAAACTGGATCGGGTAATACTTATGGAATTGAGGCAACGGACCGTTTTGCTACATATTTGCCAAATACATATTAAGTTTAGTAGCAAAATTCATCGTTTGTGTATTGCAGTTTTTGAAAGCCTCTTCCCATTTTATTAGTTACCCAAAGGTACAAACAAAGCTACAAACATATAGCATCGTTTAAGAATGCATTGAAGTTTACAATGGTAAAAGTGAATTGACCCAGGCAGTATGTAAAAACAGCCTATTGGCCAATTTGTCGGCAACACGAGCAAACTCTCCACTTGGAAGTAATAGTGTATTTATCCATGAACAAAGCGTAATATTCGTCTGCCCTCCTGCATCTCCGTAGCATCCTAGTGATGATAAGTCAGAAAATATCAAGTGCGCACACAGAGCATGCATTACGACAGTTGGCCACCATCACACCATCAGAGTCACTGTACATATTTTCTTGCTGAGAGTAGCGGAAACGCTATATAAGCGCCGCACCGGCCTTATTTCACCCGCTCTCTGTCAGATTGTATTCCATTGCTGTGGGTCAGATGAACGAAATTGCCTTCCTATCAAGAAAAAGAAGCCGAGATGGCAAAGAATTCCTCTATATACAGGGTTCATCGAAATACTGTAGCACTTTTTCACATTTCTACTTCAGAATCACAGCTGTCACGTAATTTTCTACTGTTCTGTAAATTCTAACTTCAAAAATTCAAATTTTGTTTGTGAAGACTTTTTTCTCTGGCTGTAGCTTTTCACAATATATTGTAAGTCAAGTGAATTTAGTGAATATAGATATAAATGGAGAAATTCATTGCTTCCGACTGTCACACTCTAAAAGAAGGAAGAAAATCCAAAGAAAGAAATAACTATAGAAAACACTGAACTTTTCCCCACCACCATCACTCCACATACTTTCTATATATAAAGTAAGAAAAATAGAAAGGCCCTTCACAATTTCGCTGGGAAGATAGGAGGCTGTGTGTGTGTTCTGAGCAAGAGGATTTCTAGGGTAAGTTTGCGTGCCTTCGGCAATAGATTAAAACTAACGGAGAAAATAAAACGGAAATGAGAATAAGTACTCACTTCTTATAGATATATGTGTATGTACTGTGCTCCCCCTACTTATTATATATGTACAAGAATATACTCTATTTTTAAGCTGTATATATCCCCTGGCGTGGTAAACATAAATATTTTCTGTCTTCTTGCTTGTCTTTATTTGCTTAGCACACATCCATTGTATTGTGTGGTAGTGGTGCTATGCTATTCTGTTTTGTATGCGCGTAGCAGCACAGGTACTGCACAGCACTGCCACTACATGTTTTACATAAATATTTGCATACACAAGTTGCAAACTTACTTTCTCCACTATGCTGCTTGCTTCGGCACTTACAGCCCCCAGAATGCAATTATCTAAAATGTGTTTGCTTGTTGTCTAGATTTGATTATGAGTGTTGGCCTCTTCTTTCTTGTTCTTGTGCAATCCGATGTAGAGGGTCTATATACCCAGCAAAATATCCAGAAGCACTGATATAAATGAAGCCAGTTAGATTAAATTGCATTTTTTCCTAATTCTGCACTAAGAAAGTTGAGCAAAGGAATTATTGTGTCGAACAATAATAGTTGGTTAGTATTCAAAACAAAGCTGCACAATTTAAATATGTACAATCAACGAATACTCTATAGGGTAAGAAATACTAAAGGCAAAGACTGTTGAAAGTAAAGTCGTAGAGGTTTTTTAGTCAGAGCCAGGAAACTTAATTAATATTGTAAACATGACCACGAGAGTGCTTAAAAATATATTGAAACTTTAACTCAACAACACTCATTACTTTCTTCACAAAGAAATAGTACAATTTCCACATCTTTATTAATTAATTTTAAGTGTTGTGGTTTCGAGGGCTCGCTAACAACAGAATCCTTAGAAGAAGTGGTGAATGCGTACTTGGATAAGTTTGCCGTGTGGTTGTTGTTTCTCTGTTGTAAGTTAAGGAATTACTTGTAATTGGAAGTGATTAGAAGAGTGAACCAATGCGTCCTTTGGCTCCATCTGCTCACTGCCTGGCCTTTTGGCCTTTAGTATTACAAAAATAGAATTCACAGAAACAGTCTTACTGAAGACGTGTTACAAAACAACCTGGTGACCTTGCTGAAAAGATCAGAACAATGTGTGATACCCCGAGGGCTGTTTGTGCTCCACATTCTACCGGAAAGCATTCAGAGTCAAATGGAATAACACAAAAATGTTGGAGGTACACACACCAAAGGATAATGTTAGAGGAATTTTTCCAGACTTGTTCACAGTTACTTTCAAGTGAATTCTCGGAAGTTAGGCAATTTGTGAGACAAGATGTTGGCTAATTTTTAATGTCGTTACTCGTGTAGATAAACTAGGCTCGCTTTAATCTAAATGTAATACAGAAGATAGCATACCGTCTCAGTATCATCACTCAACATTAGCTACTATGTATAAATATAAGGTTTATGGAGATGCTGTCAAAGACTAAACTGTACAACGGCAAAAGGTAAAACGCACAATGCAAAAGTGATCATGGTCAATGCAAAAATTATCATGTACAACGCAAAAGAGATAATCGATAATACAAAAATTACCGTTATCAATGAAAAAGAGATCATCTGCAATGCAAAAAACATCATGTACAATGCAAAGGAGATTATTGTACACGTTTTGGACTTGTTCACCGAATACCAAATATAAATACTTATAAAAACATGCATTCATCCTGCAATTTTACATAATTCACACTGTTATTTTTCCGTAACGTAAAATATTATCTTAATGTCAGGTAGTATAAGCGTTTTAAGTTAAAACGCTTACTAACTCTCACTCCTATGATAAATCAGCATTAAAAGTTTTAACGCCGATTTATCAAATGAGTGAGAATTGAACCTGTAATTTTACAGGTTTATCATAGGTACATATTTGAAATATCGGATAATTTAGCGAGATAAATTTCTTTTCTTCAATGCTTAGATGACATGCTTTTTCATCAAATCCTGTCTTAAGTTTCATTTCCTTTCTTTTAGCACGTGCTATTGTTTTTAAATTTATTTTTTGGGTCTCAGCAGCCTTCCACGGCATTCTTGTGACACCCTTTACCTTTGGAAACATTAATCATCAGTGCAGCGAAAGCGATTTCACGTTCAAACTGCCAAACCCCCAATCAGGCACACCATCGTGATGTATTGTACATTAAAAAATATTGTTTGTGTTTTGTTTTCAGATGGGTGAGCAAGGTCGTTCGGTTAATTTCACGGTGATATTTTACAACAACAGCAGCCACCACCACACAAAGTGCATGAGCAAACAGCATAGTCAATTGAAGAAGTCAGTCTTCTGCGAGAGAGAAAAATGATACAGGAGGGAGAATTCTCTTGTTAAACAGCAGTCAGCCGCACAAGTGAGTGTATTGTATATCTATCTACCTTCTATATATTAGTACTATTAGTGTGTGTGTATGAATGAAAAGTCTCCGCTCAGAATCAACAACAATCCTCCTCAGCCTCCTTCTACAATAAAGTTGGCCACACAATATCAAATGCACATTTGGAGAAAGCAGTCTCATACAAACAGTAACAGTGGCTGATAGAGCTCTCCAGTCAAGTGCAGTGTATTCAATTCAAATATCATCAGAACCAGATAGGTTCTCTGTTGGAGGAACTGGGGAGAAGAAAGAATAAAGTACCGGCCCCACACCCGTACACTACGAGAAGTTAGCATTTATATGAAACCAATAAGATTCAGGAGGCAGAAAACGAGTCTTGTGAGTCAAGTGAAGTGAAGAGCGACGTGATTTCATCTTACAGTTAAGCTCTGACTTCAGCTCCCAGTCAACAGTCACATAAAAATTGCACACACATCCAGAAAGAAAATTGTTTGCTCTTTCCTGCACACACATACGGAGCAGAAAGGAGGAAATGGATTAGAGGGAAACAAACCAAGAAGATTTCCCAAGACCAAAATCCCCACACAACCACTCACACACACACACCAGACCAGTGATAGGCCTGTGAGCAATGCCAACACTTCCCACACACACTCACACACCAACTACTGCTCCACTGGAGAAAGCATGGTTTCACTTTCACTTTTGTCGTTGAGTAATCACGGATTTACCTTTTCGTTTTAAAATCCTCGATCCTTCCTTGGAACTACCCTCAGAGAGCTGTATATTTTCAGAAATATTTTTTCCACCAGTCCAACACCAGAGTCCACAGAGATCATTTCACAAAATTGACACGAGAGACGGGAATCAAGTCAAGTCCACTGCAGCGGCAGCAGCACGAATGAATGAATGAACCTGACCACCAGTAATAGTGAGGAAGGGTTCCCATCGGCCTCTATAGTAGTACAGAGCTAAAATACGCTGTGCTATTAATAAATCAAGTGGCCTGTCCCAGAAAAATCCTCATTGTCACTAACAGTGTTAGTGGTTGGGAAGCGGAAATATCCGCAACACCACGTTCACCATACAGACACACGGAACACTCTCCCCAAGGAGTCCAAAACTTCCCCGTATCCATAAATAAGGGCTACACGTCAATGAAATCAGTCCACGAGTGAAAGACCCACTTTCTCTTTCGTTCATTTATAATACGTGTGAACAGGTTTTGCTGACTTAATGTGTACTACATGTAGGCTCTTTTCCTTCTTCAGGAATGCAGGGAAGCGTGCCCGAGAACTGTCTCTGTCACCTGGGGAAAGCACTACAATGACAATTTCTTGGAAAATATCGAATTGTGATGGTGAATGATGGAAGTAGAATGTAATTGTCATTCAAAGTGCCGCACCACCAATCACCAACAAGAAGCGAAACCGAAACCGGACCTCTCTTCGACGTACAAATATAAGTAAAAAGGAGCCCATGCTAAATATAATCGGCAGTACCATTGCCTACAACAGCAGTCAACAGCATTGAAGAATCTGAGAACAGAGAGTCCAGGGATTCTCCGGCAGGAATCTTGTCTGTTCATGTGGAACGAAGCCGAAAAGAAGTCATAGCAGCTCCTCCCATATAATCTGAACACTATACATAAACTTCTTCGCATTATATATACATCTCTCTCAGTTCCTGTTCGGCGTTTTGATTTGACTACTTTCTCTCTCTCCATCTGACAGACCCCGCCAGGGAGGGAGTCTTCTACCAACTCCAACTACTACAAAATACACAACTACTACAGAAATAAATTCTGTACTTTCACCGAGTGCCCTCCTCGTCGTTCTCCTCACCATGTACTTCTACAACTATAACTGCAACTGTGAAAGCGGCCTTCATCTGCCGCCGTACTAACAGTGCGGAAGATGAGATGCTCCATTGAATAGTATACTCCTACTTACTAGAAATATGTTGCTGCTGCTGCTACAGAATGCCACTACAGTGGTTGAATTGACTTTGACATAGAGAAGTGAAAGCTACCGAAAGAGCGAGAGGGCGAGTGAAAGTTGAAGAGTCTCACTCAACATTTCATACAGAGAAGAAGAAGAGGAGAAGATCGCGTTTATAGTTTCCCTTTGTGGTCGCCTCTACTCTACAGACTCTTTTCTTCTTCGTGTGTTGGTTTTTCGGTTTTGCCTTCGTTCGTTCGTTCGTTGTTCGTCATTGTGCACAGTTTTTGTGTGCTCAGGTGGTGATCTCTCCAATGCAATACTACCGGCTGTGGATTTACTCGTGCAACGGCGTCTTGGGGCTCTCGTCGGCGGTCTTCACTGTGTTTGCCGCCTTCGTACTGGCTGACGTTCGCCTGTCACTCCTGGGGTGAGCCTTTTTCTTTTCCACTCTCTCTAGTTACTAACTCTCAAGACTTTTACTTATCTGCTTGCCCTGTCCTGTTGTCTTGTCGACTTTCTCCTTTCACCTATCTGTCCACTTTGTTTGCAGAGAGAATCGTCTAAAGGTCTCTAGTTATTTGTAGTGTACATATTACTTATAATGCGATTTTGAACATGGTACTACAGATAGTTGCTCTGTATGTGAATAGATAGTTTCTGTAGTAGTAACAGCAGTCTATATACAAAGTCTAGTAGTCATGCTTTCAAGTGGACCTATCAAGTTATGGTGAAAGTCGAAAGTGGAGCACACGAATAGCATTCGCATCACTCGACGCTCATCCTGAGTTCATTAAATTTCCATTCCGTAGCAGAACACTCGATTTTGTACTGTGTAATTCATAGAATGACATCTGCTGTGCCCTCGCATCTCTCTCTCTCTCTCTCTCAAATTATCTGTATATTGCTACTAATACTAATAATAATGAGGAATAGTTGAAATTTCATTGGACTCTGCTTCCCAAATGCCTCATTGGAGTGCAGCTTTACGTTTTAAAGAGAAGAGAAAGTGACGGGACAATCTTCATTTCTTGAAAGAGAAGGCGAAATTGGAATATCGATCTCTATGTCTCTCCCTCTCTTTCTTTGAGTAAATAACAGTGTTGTATAGGTACAAGCATTAATGACATTTATCGTAAAATATGCCGCTATCTGTAACATGAGAGAACCCCGTTCTCTGCCGCACTTGAATATTTGGAGAGAAAGCACATTCAAAGGTTTCTTCTATACTTTTTATGTACATCTTTTTTTGGAGTCTTGATGTACTGTGGAGGAGGAGAAGATGTCTACTGCTGCTGCTTGCTGGTGGTAGGCAAAAAGTATGCTTTATGATGGCTGTATTACCGAAAGAGTTCTGTTGGAATAGTTCAGACGAAGTAGGAAAAAATTCTCTTTCACCGTTTACTTTGCATTTAGGTGAAGGAAGACGGGCAAAATTGAGCCAAGAAGGAAATTGTTGTGCACATAAAGAATGTGTCTTGATTTGACTCGACTTGACTTTCTCCTCTCTTGTTAATGCTTTTACTTTGTGCAGAATGTAGACACAGAATTAGAGACTTCTCTTTTTTGTGCGTGCTTATACATCGTAGTATACAAGGTAGGTATGCAAATGTTCTGTTCTCTACCTCTTTTTGTTTGTGTCTCTCCCTCGGCTGCCACTTGAGATATCTGTAGGTGGTTTGATTCTGGCTTGGCTGCTCGCTCCTTTTTTCACACAAAAGCAATTCACAAGGGAGAAAAAAGAAATTAACGTTCGTGAGAAAGCGAAACTCACATTAGAGTGTCTATACAGAGAGAGAGTGAAGGGGGGAATTCCAGAGTAATAGTAACTGTAATGGTGATGGGGCTATAAGGTAGGGAAAGTACGTACGTACGCCGCGTCGCAGGGAGAAAGTCAGGTCAACGTTTTTAGATTGAGATCTTTTATGGTACACATGGAGAGAGGAAGAGACTGGGGGACAAGAGCCATTAAAGGGAGGGACAAGACAAGACACTTGAAGGCTTGTCTGTATGCTTGCATACGGGCGAACCATTACTCGACTGAATGTTTTAAGAGCAGAAAGTTACAATAGAAATAGTGAGACCCACTCACTATTACTTGTCTGCAGTATAGAGTCAAAGCAGCAATTCAATGACTGGATGCAAGGAAACTTTGGACCAAATATCTTCTTTTCTCTCCCTAATGCAAATATCGAATATCGATTCATCACTTTCACCTTGTATACTACATTGCATTCAGTGGTGGCCAAGGAATTTTCTTTGGCGCTTTCTATTTTTTCATGCTAAACGGTTTTTTGTAACTGTGAACCTGTGTATAAGGTAGACACTAGACAATATGCGGAAATAGGTATATTAAGGGAGTTGATGTTAGATGAGGGAGATGGGAATTACAGGTATAACAATTGGACTCTGTAGGTCTCTGTAGAGAGGAAAGATAATTGCAGTTGATCCTTAATACAAACTGGTGATTACGAGTGAAGGCGGCCAGTAGAGAGAAAGAGAGAGAGTATGCGGTTGGAGACATGCTGAGCATCGAAGATGAGATAAAAATGCAGCAGCAGCTATCAACCACTCGTGGGTGCACCAAAAATACTGCAGTCGAGTCGGGGCTCTGTAGATTGGATTGAGCGGACGGCTACGACTTCACTACCGAGTGGATCGAGAAAAAGGGACATAATATTACGTGTGTGTCTCCGTGAGCAGATAAGGCAAACACAGGTTTAGTAAATAGAGAAATTGAAACCGGGCTGATATTCTGAAGGTGTGTAGGCTAAAACGAAACTTGGAGGTTTTGGCATTGCTGCTTGTATGTACAATGAAGTCGTTCTTATTTGCGGAATGGTGGTCGGGTGAAAGCAGAAAATATTATTTCATCCTTTGAAGGTGAGATCCTCGGCGGGATTGATTCGTTACCGCTGCCACACGCCACCACCCGAAATCACGTCAATAAGGGCAGATTCCTCATTTCTCCGTATGAGTGGTCTGGTAAAAGTCGTGAAAGTTTTTAGAGCGTGAGAAGAAATTCCATGTGTTGAAAATCTAAAGTTTCTGAGATTGAATTAAAAAAATTCGAGTTTTATACGGGTTCTTCAAATCTGAAGAGGTGGATGAGGTATATAGGTGGGTGTACTGTTCGGCTCAGAATTGATTCCAAGTAAGGAGAAAATAGTTTGTTGTCTACCAGAGTACCATGATTCAACCGTGGAACTAATTGGAGATCCTAAAACATTCCATCTTTGTCGATAAAAGCACAGTTTATGACTGACGGCTGATAATTCAGATTTTTCTTGATCCAAGATTGTACTTTGCAAAAGGTTAAATGTAAAAATGTCAGTATCTAAACACTGATAAAATGTGCTATTTTCTATATAATTACAGCAGACAGAATATCCAAATTGTTATTTGTAAGAGTAGTGTTGACAAGATATCAATTAATACACATCAACAAGACATGTCGTGCGCGACCCAACAGATATCCGATATAGCGTCATATTTCCTAAGCCCATTATTGTTTCATTTGAAATGCTGTTAAAAATATTTTTGTTGATTACGCTCTAGTAATTAAGTAGTAAAATATTTTTTTATTTGATTTATAAAGTGCAGAACAAAACGGGTATTTTTCTATATTTAAAACCAGAAGACACCTATAGGTACATATTGTAGATAAAGATGAAGGATGGATGAGGTCGAGTTTTTGCGCCAATCTGTCAGAAACTTGGTGAAGCATGGAGTCAGTTTTATAGAATAGTTCCTTCACTTCAGCTCACCCCATTCAGCCGATTCTTTCTTGATGCGGCCGTCCTTGTCAAAATGTGCATCATCAATGGGTACTCATTGGGAATCCAATGGAAAAACAGTCTTTCTTGCAAAAAATTGAAATGAGCTATCACATTTTTCATCTGTCTTCATCGAGAGAAAGGGAAACTGTTGAAAGAAAGTGCCAGAGGGGATTTATGAATAGTTTGTGGATGAAAGAATAAAGATTCTTCTGTTCATTTGCAATTTCCCACATTTTGATGAACGGTGAGAGAGGACGAAGCAATTCTTTCCGCTATTATTCTCTTTTCAAAATCCACATGGTTGTGCTAACAATTAACTAAGAGAGATCGTTGATAATCGAGGGAAGCAAGTATTATAACAAGAATTGAGGAGAAGTTGGAAAACTTTCTCCGCCTTTTTCCATTAATAATAATATCTTCTCTTTAGAAACGGTTTCGATTACATGATCCAATCTGGTTATTATTCAGCCATCTGCTCATTTCTCACGGCTTTACTTTGTTTCGGCAGATTTTTCGCATTCTGTCCTACAAGTAGGCTCTAACTGTATTGTACTGAATATGTGTCATTTGATAAGCGTGGCTGCGTCGTCTCGTAAAATTCTATTTCTCCAATTTTCACAGTGCAAAGACTTCAGCTCATCCCAATCACTTATTCAGCAGAATCACTTGACATGCTGAATTATCAAATGACAAATTCATCGTTAAGGCTGACTGATTTTTCTTGTCAATTCTTTTATCTTTTATGCATATTCATCATCGAAATATAATTTCTTTATTATGATGGTAAACTATGTATATCAGAGGGAAAAGAAAAATTTGAAGCTGCACCAGTTTTTACGGCACGACTCTTTCTTTTTGGATCAAGCATTTACTACACGTAATATCGTTCTGCTTTTCCCTGATTTACAATCGAGGATGGCCCATTATTTTTGCACAAACATCAGGGATCACAGTCGATGAATTTACAAAATGCGTACCCTTCAACTTCAAAAAATTGCATACCTACGTAATTTTTGTACTTTGAGTTGACAGTAGACCCAATTTCCAACTATAATTAAATTTCTTTTAGAGTTTATATCACAAATTACAATTAATTAAATTATATTTTGAGTTGATAACCACCAATTACAATTTTAAATTACATTAATAATTACATTATTACCTACTATTATAAATGAATTTTAATGTAATTGAATTACTACATAAATATATTGCCCTTGTCAGACTATAATGCACTTATGTAATAGAGTAGAGTTATTGGATTTAAGGATGGTTATTGACATAGATAAAATAGAATTACGCCATAACAGAAAGATAAATGTGGTTGTCAAATGACAATGCTTTCCGTTGGATAAGATAATCCAAAATTACTGTTCTATTCTCAGGGATAGTTCCCGTTATAGCAATGTAAAAA